>JANIEQ010001200.1:0-12216 GCA_024708375.1 Oxalis stricta | reverse complement strand
ATCAATAATGCATTTCTACATGGGGATCTAGATGAAGAAGTCTATATAAAACCACCCCGTGTTCAAATATTTCTCCTAACGAGGTTATACGGATTGATGAAATCTTTTTATGGTCTAAACTAAGCAAGCGAAGCAATGGAATTTTAAGCTCAGAAACTCTGACACGTTTTGGATACACTCGGTCTCCAATCGGATCATTCACCTTTATCGGACAGTAATGGTGAATCCTACAAAGCTCTCCTAGTTTATGTTGATGATCTAATCATTACGGGAAATGACTTCAAAGCAATTCAGGCAACAAAATATTTTCTACATGACAAGTTTAGTATTAAAGATCTAGGAAACCTCAAATTTTTTCTAGGATTTGAAATAATTTGGATCAAAGAAGGAATCCAATATACCTTAGAACTTTTTATTGATTCTAGTTTTCTAGGTTGCAAGCCTTCATCCACTCCTATGTTGCACTCTTTATATTTCTCCGATACATCTCCAAATCTAGATCTATCCATCTACAAAACTCTCATTAGAAAGTTGCTTTAATCCGACTCATACTCGACCTGATATTTCACGCAACCACACGACATTTGTCATAATTTTTGTGTGATCTAACTGACAGAACATTTAAAAGTAGCACATAGAGTTCTGAGATACCTCCAAAGGGTAATCCAAGCCAAGGACTCTTCTTTTCATCTGAGAACAACCTGCAACTTCGATCTTACTCGATGCGGATTGGGCCAAGTGTCCCATCACAAGGAAATCGTACGAGTTCCGCATTTTCCTTAGAGATGTTGTTGTTTCTTGAAAGTCCAAGAAATAGTCTATATTTTTCGTTCTTCTAATTAAGTCGAATATATGCGCACTTGCTATGATAGCTTGTAAATTGCAATGGATCCGTTATCTTCTCTAAGATTTCCAGATTCATCACCCTCAAGACTGCTCTCTTATATTATGACAATCAATCAACCATTCACATAGCTCGAAATGATGTGTTTCATGAGTGCAAGAAACACATAAGATTTGACTATCACATTATAAGAAACTAGGTGAAGGCTGGCTCAATACGTTTGCTTCCAATCCCATCTTCTCTCGAAATCGTCGACTTGTTCACTAAATCACGAAGAGCACCCACATTTCGCTTCTTTCTATCCAAGCTTGGATTTCTCAATTTTCGAAAAGTCACGCTTGCGAGGGGCTATTGAAATTTGTGTGCATGGAGGAAGAAGATGAACAGTGGTGGAATTTAGGGACTTGGTCTTTTGATTTTTGGGAAGTGTCCGTTAGAAGAAGAAGAAAAGAAGAAGAAATACGAACGACTTTGTTTTGATCAACTCCTCTCCGTCTCTATGAGAATGATTATCATGACAAGCTACTAATTATCACCATAGTTGCTGCCCGTCTCTATGTTATCATCGACGGCTACTAATTGTCACGACAATTATTGCTCCGTCTCTCTATTTTTGGGCCGCCAACACTGTCTCGGTCCATGTGGGCCTCGTCTCCACTTTCAGCCCATTTCATTTCCACCACTTACTTCTGCTTGAAACACAAGTCAAGTCTCTTTCTTGGACAAGGATTCCTGTTTGGGAATCCTTATGAAATCACAACCAAAAGCAAGCCACCCTAAACATATTTTAGACTATAATCATGAAGATATTATAGAGATATAAGTTAGATTTTTTTGTACTTGTTGTCCCCTCTAGCTAATTTTATTTCTTGTAGTATAAAGATAGACAATAGTTTGTAATTGTTTCTCAATTGAGTTAATAACAAAATTGAGTTCATCTCTCTATATCTCTCGGTTACAACTTCAATACTAAGCTGAGACCTGACGAACCTCGAAGTAGATTAGCGTGCTCTCCGTTCTTCTTGGGTTTGTTCCACCCTATGACGAAACTCTCTTCAAAGATTTAAGTTTCGTAAAATCGAGATAAACTTAACATTGGAACTCAATTTGAAAAATCAACTTTTTGGTAGACCTTGAAGAACAATTTCAGTACACTGTGATTCTCAAAATTTGACCGGTTTACATCTCTATAAAATGCCTGTAACTTGAGCATGGTCATAAAAAGTTTTGTCGTGAGATATGGTTTCGGGTAGTCATGTTATGTTCTTAGCATGAGTTATCTTAGTTTCTAGCAAACCTTCAGAAGAGAAACTTGCAAAGAAGCATATATCTAAACAATTAAAAAAATAAATTTACTATTAGAATCGTGACTCCACCAATAAATTTGGCCATCATACCAAAAGACAACAAAGCTAGCTAGTAGATTTTTAGTTTTTATAACAAAAAGTCGTCGATGATTGAGAGGGAGTATGATAGATTGGTTTCTAATCAGGGACGGATTTACAGCCCCTCGGTATCCCAGCTCCAATCGTCGGAATTAAAGAAAAAATATTAATAGTATCTATATATATTAAGTTCCAATAATAACACAAGATAGACTTTGGCACAGTGGTAGTGCACGCGTCCATCAAACAATAGGCCCCTGGTTCCAATCACAATATACATATTTTGCTATTTTTTTCTTTTATTTTTAGTTTAGTTTTCTTTATCATCTAAATACTAACCATATCATTAATTGATACGGGACAATAAACTTAAAAAAAAAACTGATACGGGACAATAGGTTCTGTAATCCATTTTTTAACATTATTGTATCTCTAAACGACTAAACCTTTATTAATATTTAATATTCTTTTTACTTCAAAAAATAATCTTTCATTTTTTTTCTAACCTTTAATCAGTTGAAATATCAAAATTTAATAAATTTTAAAGGTTTTTACGTTACAGTATACCTGTAAAATTATTAAACATTATTTATATGTATTTAATATGTTGGTATCTATTGGTAATTTTATTATATCTTTTATTTGTAGGGTAAATAATTCAAATTTTAGTGTATAATTATTTTAAAAATATTTTATGTATAAATTATTAATTTTCAGTTAATTAAGTGGGTTATCACCATTACAATCACATGAATCCACTACCTACTGTTGCAATTTAAAGGTTAAATCTAAAAATATCAAATCGAGAAAGATTATCGCTCAAATTTTAAAATCGAACATAAATATAAAATAAAATTTGATGTTAAAAATTTATTTTTTTATTAATATAAATTTTTCGGACCTCCCAACTATAAAGTTCTAGATCCGTCCTCTGTTTCTAATCTAAGAAACAAGTCACATAACCCTATAGGAATTCTATACTACAATAATATTATCTTTGTCTTGATTTAAAGAAACTAAGGTTTCCGTTTGTTTGGATCTTAATTGGGATTTTAATACACCTCTTAATTTTAATGATTTAATTTTGGCCCATTAATAAGTGTTTGTTTTTTTATTAAAAAAATCCACTTATTACCTCCGAAAAGATCTTATCTATTAAGTGACACTTTCCTAACTTAATAGAATTCAGATGTTAATTAATTACCATAATTAATTAGTTAAAATATTTTTTTATTTTTTTCCTAAACCAACACGTATTCTTGACTTCACAAATCCTTTTTTTTTTTCAAACAGCCTACATCTTTTCAAATTTAATATTTTAACTATTTATATATAATATTATTAGGAGTGTTTTTAATTCTTTTCAAAATAACTTGTATTACATGTTGATCATTTCAATAATTGAAATTTATTATCAATTTTTTTGGTGTTATTATTTAATATAATTATTTTTTAAAGAAAAAAATATAATTAAGATACATTCAGATTTTTAAAAAAACAAACAAGCCTTAATAAATCTCTATTCAAATTCAGAGTATCACATCTTAATATTCAGACTCGTATGTATATTCAGATTCATACATCTTAATCTTAAAAAAAACAAATGCACCCCCAAGACTCGCCAAGTCCTCCCTCCTCCTTTTTCTTCTCCTTCTTGGCTTTTAGCATGGGCGCTCAGTTCTCTAAACAGGCTGAGAGACGGAAGGATGTCAGTGCACAAGAAAGAAAATTCTTGGCTGAACTTTGATAAATCCCGTGGCTCTCGATTTTCTAGGATGCGATTTCCATCCATCCGATAGGAAGAATTGGATGTTTAGATTAACTCCTGAAAAGCTTCATCTTAATCAGATTCTTTTTCCTGGAACACATGACTCCGCCACAAACAAAATTGGGATCAGTTTCATTTCACGCCCTTCGTGCAATGCCAGAAGCTCTCGATCTACAAGCAACTCGTTAGAGGAACCAGAGTTCTCGATATTCGCGAGTCCAGGAGACTACATCGTGTCTGCCATACGTGACCTCCCAAAAACATATAGTGTTGATGTAGTCTTTGATGATGTAAAAATTCCTGATCCTGGAGACACAATCAGAGATTGTAATCCCAGAGATCCGAACAGAATTTGGGCACAAGGATCCCCCTTGATTTCGAAAACTACCTGGAAGAGAAGCTCGGCTGGTTACCTGATCCATCAGTGACGATCACGCTTTCGGGAAGACCATAGCGGAGTTATTGCCGAAGAGGATAATTTGTGTTTGGAAGCCGAGAACTTCTCTGGCTCCAAAACCAGGGAGCCCCTTATGGAGTCCAGGGTATTTGAAAGATAATTGGATCGACACGGGATTTGCCATCAACGAAATTTGACAGCAATCTGAAGTTCTTGAGCGAGCAGCCACCATGTTCATTACAGAAACACTTTTACAGGGTGGAGAACACCGTTACACCCACAAGCCGATAACCCAATTGTGTGCATTAAATGGTCAGACGAATAGGATCCGTTGATATACCAGGCTGTTTATCAAAGAATGCTTTGTTAAGGGGATCGTCGATCGGTTGCAGGTGTTCTCTACGGGATTTTGTGGATGCTATTGGATTCTTGTCGACGCCTGTGTTGGAGTTACACAGCTAGGATCGAAGTGGTTAGGTTAAATCAATAATGTGATCTATTCATCTGTGGTGGCATTCATGATCAATGATGAATGCTCTACAGTTTGTTGTTTTTTATATTTCATTTGTAAAAGGGGCTCCATCATATGTTTATATGTGGGTTTTGGATCTGAATGAATATGGCCAATGGTCACTGGTATCCTATTTTATCGATTAATCACATAAAACAAATGCTAGGATCATAGAATCAAATAGTTTTTCATTTATCTCTTTTACTTTATTCCTATATAAATTATCTGAACTTTTGGAATGATCATTCCAAGCCATAAACATCTTAATCGATTTCTGGGACGAAGTGAAGCCAGAGTGCCAACTTTTTCTATTCGCAAACGTAAAACGCAGCACAAAAAGTAATGATGCTAAAGACGGCATTCCAAATAACTCATGCCCTTGACCTGTAGGGGATTACTCCCTCCGTAATGTGTCATGTTATAACTAAAAATATATATTGAGGATATTTTTTTGAAATAAAATATTGTTTAGTTTATGTATGGTGTCTTCTTCAATGAAAGCTTCAATAATATTTTTTATAAAAATATTTTTATTATATTATAATAATTATATCATGTCATATTAATCAAAACATCATGTATGTTGAGATTGGATTAGTAATATTTATTCATGTTAAATTTGGTAATATACTCATGGGCAAAACCATGCATTTGATCCATCATGTTCAATTTGAAAGCCAAACATCGTCCCTAATGTTCCAATTCAAGTACATGGTCCATATATTTGACAAACATTAGGTACTTGATCCCTCTCCCCATCACTCGCTTAAAAGAATCGACGTAACAAATTTAATCAATAAGATGATGATATGTGTAATTACGTGTATAATACTTTCCACATCATCTTCCAGGTCATAGGTAAAGTAGAAAGTATTATACATATAATTATTACACATGTCATTATCTTATTTGTTAAACTTGCCATGGATGTTAGCGAAGTCGGACCAACTACCCAAGTATTTGTTGAATTTAAGGACAAAATACACGAGTATAGAACAGAGGGACGAAATAGATTTTAAAGCAAAACTTTAGAAACCAAATATATGATTTTTCTGTAAATTAATCTATGTGAAAAAATCCTATAATTAAGTTTGCAGCCGATGAGTAGTGTGCACTAAAACGAAATGCATAGATAAATCCATAAATTATTATAAATTGGTAAAATAAATAGCTGAGGTCTTTAAGTGTAATTATTATTATTATTTTGACAAAATTAACGATAATGAATAAAAATAATTGTACTTCTAACATAATCATTTTAAATTATTTAATTATTTTGGAGGTTTTAGACAAAAAAGATAGATCAAATTTTTGTAATGTACAATTATAACTTTTGTAATATAAAGTAAAATTATGAGTTAAATCTTATAATAAATTTTTCTACTACTCCATGTATTCATTTCAAATAAAATTTTAGTAATAGATATTGCATTAAAACGATATGTATTAAAAGGTCTTGTTTTTTTGACTTTATATCTCATGTGAATCATGCGAATCTCACGATTTAATGGTGTGACTCGGAATTTTACGTTAGAAACGATTCACACAGTCTTAAAGGTGATTAAATACTGCTGATTACTATAAGGATAGTTTTACATAGTCTTTATCAGGGGAAAAAACGAAAAGAAAGGGAAGGGAACTCTTAGAACCGCTATTAAATTATATTTTGAAAAAAACTAATGATTGTCTAAAGGAAACGTGGAGGAGGATGAGCTGCTATAATTTATTCAAACCAATCAATGGTTACCGAACGTAGAAGAAACGCGGAAAGACGGCAACGTAAATGGCACAAACTGATTGATGGGGTAAATGGTTGTTAAAATCGCTGAGCTAACTTGCCGAATTTATGAGTTTACGAGTCAGATTTTGAAAGAGGAGTTGATTTATTGTTAAACCTGATAATGTATATACTCACGGTTAGAATTAGTAAATTCGGTGTGGAATCGCTAAACTCAACATGTTTGAGTGATTTTGTCCAGATCCACTCGACAAAATAAATAAATTGAATTTTTGTTTACAATTTTGCCACTTTGAGTCCTGATCAACATCCAATTTATTTATTTTTATTTTTAGTAAATAAAAAGAAAAATAAAAAGTATAATTAAGCTATCAGAATATATGGACACCATGGAGCCTTAAGTCAATTTGAAAGATGAATGTGTCAATCGGAAAGATCACTACAAATGAAGGTTAATCTATGTACTATCTTAATATATGTAATAGAGCCCAAGATTATGTTAAGCCCATTCAAACACGAAGTCCACACTTAGCATATTCTCTACATATATTCTTATCATTATCCCTGTAAATCTGTACAAATCGTAACGGGAAGATTTAGCTAGAGTTTAGGAAATTATAATACATAAATTTCTCATAGACAATTGTATATATACAGTTCTTATACAATGAATAAATACACATTCAATCTCTAATCTTACATGGATGTCGAAGTTATTAGACTAACGTCGAAAATAATTTTCTTTTCTTTCTCTTGTCTTTCTCGTTTTTTCTTCCATTGTTCGTCATGTCTAGCGTTGGTTCAACCACCTCTACGACCAACAATCTTATCACTATCAATGTTGTAGCTCGGGCTCCATTGAAGCTATCTTCTACCAATTACATAGCATGGCAAACTCAGTTCTTAAGTGTTTTTCGTGGATACAACCTTATGGGGTATATCGATGGCACGAAACCGTGTCCACCAGCCACCATTGCTTCTGGTTCCACCACTATACCAAATCCGGATCACCTGTTTTGGTACCAACAAGATCAATTGATCTTAAATGCCATCATTGCGACTCTCTCTCCGACTCTTGTTCCTTTCGTTGCCTTCGCCCCGACTTCCAAGGCGGCATGGGACTCTCTTGCCAAAACCTATGCTCAGCCATCTCGGGGTCGACAAAAACAAGTCAAAGCACAACTTAAGAATCTCAAGAAAGGTCAGTCATCTATTACCGAATACATGCGAGGCTATCGGGACAAAAGTTGATCAACTCATTGCTCTAAAGGTTCCTATGGAAGATGAAGATATCATCGATAAAATCCTAGAAGGGTTAGATGATTCTTACGGTGAAATCATTCGTCAAGTAAATAATAGGGATCGACCTATCTCTTTTGATGAGTTGCATGAGAAGCTTATCATCGTTGAAGCAGCCTATGACTCCTGTTGTTCCGAGTCACTATCCTACCATAGCCAATTATGTGAATATGAATCGGGCCGGCGAAATAACTCCACTCAACCAAACTCAAGCTCTTGGAGACCACATTCTGCTCAGAATACACATCCTCCAAGTCATCTCGCACCACAATTTCAATCTCAGCAAAATCAATCCAATTGGAATTCTAATAATTCAAGGTCTCGACCTTACCTTGGCAAATGCCGAGTTTGTGGAGTTCATGGTCATTCGGCCAAAAGATGCCCCACATTCGAGTTGTTCAACCGCTGCTCAATCATATTATCCAACATGGCGTCCCAACGCCAATTATGTCGCTTCACCGTGGCAACCACCAACTCCATCATGGCCGCCTCGTCTCATTATACTACGCCTCAGCCAGTACGCCACACCCTAGATGTATTCTGCTCCTCCACCTTGGCAGATGCAGGCTCGTCCTCCTCCTTCCCACTCTCAAGTTGCGTAGCCATGGCTTCTCGACACCGGTGCATCCCACCATGTCACTTCGATCTCAATAATCGGCGCATCATAACTCCTACACCGGTATCGAGGATGTTATGATAGGTGATGGTACATAGTTTGTTGATTAGCCATATTGGCACTACTTCCCTCCATGCAAAACACAAGAAGTTAACTCTTGATAATGTCCTTTGTGTTCCTAAAATGAAGAAGAACTTAGTTTCTGTCTATCAATTCTATAAATCAAATAATGTGTCAGTTGAGTTCTTACCTTTCTCTTTTATCGTGAAGGATCTTTTGAAGGGAAGTACAATCCTCCAGGGAGCTCCTAGAACAAGGGTCTATGGTGGCCATCATCCTCACCCATCCTTGCCTTCTCCACTAGTGCTACTACCTCCACCAATTGTATGCTCGTCTTGGACATCCCGCAAAACCCATTGTAACTCATATTCTATCACAAAATAATCTCCATCCATTAGTAGTTCTACTCATTCTAATTCTCATTGTAATACATGTCTTATGAATAAAAGTCATAAATTACCATTTCATACATCAACCTCCAATCTACCCAACCTCTTGATATTATCTATTCTGATGTTTGGACATCCCTCGAATTGTCTTATGATGGTCTTAAATACTACGTGGTATTTGTTGATCATTACACTCGTTATACATGGTTTTACCCTCTTAAGCTAAAATCAGAAGTCAAAGCTGTTTTTCTTTAGATTTAAACCACTTGTGGAAAAGATTTTTGCAAAATCTATCAAAACATTATATTCTGATAATGGTGGGGAATATGTTGCATTAACTCAATTTCTAGCCGAAAATGGTATTTCTTTTCGAACTACACCGCCTCATACACTAGAACATAATGGCATATCGGAAAGAAAGCATTTACATATTGTTGAAACAGGCTTAACCTTATTATCACATGCATCTATCCCTATCTCATATTGCCTCATGCATTTGCTACTATCTGTTTACCTTATTAATAGAATGCCAACTTCAAAACTTAACATGTCAAGTCCATATTTTCAATTATTTCAAACACAACCAAATTACAACAAGCTTAGAATTTTTGGGTGTCTATGTTATCCTTGGTTACGACCATACACTAACCATAAACTTGACCCAAAGTCGAAACCTTTGTCTCTGGCTCTTCCCCTACCCAAAGTGCCTATTACCGCCTTGATCAAACATCATCTAGAATATATGTTTCTAGGCATGCCAAGTTTGTAGAAAGTGTGTTTCCATTTACTACCCAACCAAAACCAGCAGATGACATACCCGATTATTCCACCGCCCTTAGACTCCTCCGATTCTATCCGTGCCAGCACTCCATCTTCAAGTACTGTACCCCTAGCTCCGACGTGCTCTCGAAAATGGTAATACTTCTCTTATTAATGATTCTCACCATAATGAGTTAAGTCAGAACATAATTCTAAGCTGCTCCAAGTAATCTAGAAATCTGACTTACAATGCTCACAAAATGGTGATTAGAGGGAAAAATCAAATCAAGCAAGCCCATTCAAAAGCTCAATCTATCTACGAATTACGTGCTATTACGGATTATGAAACCAACCTGTATAACTCAAGCTATGAAGGATCCTCGATGGAGGAAAGCGTGCTCCGAGGAGTTTGATGCTTTGGTACGAAATGGTACATGGAAGTTGGTACCACCACAAGCAACTCAAAACTTGGTTGGCTCGCAAATGGGTATTTCAGCATCAAGCGCAACATCGATGGCTCGGTTCATCGCTACAAAGCTCGGCTGTCGCTAAAGGGTTTCACTCAACGTCCGGAATTGATTTTCAAGAAACCTTCAGCCCTATAGCTCAAGCCAACAATAATCGAATCATTCTTAGCATTGCTCTTACAAATGGATGGACATTAAAACAACTAGATGTCAACAATGCGTTTCTACAAGGGCCATTATCCGAGAATGTTTATATGATACATCCTCAAGGATTTAAAGACTCAAATCATCCTCATTATGTTTGCCACCTACAAAAGGCTATCTATGGCTTGAAACAAGCGCCACGTGCATGGTACCGTGCACCGAAACAATTTCTATCGCTTATGTGGTTTCGAAATTCCTATTCGGATACATCATTATTTATTCAACAAACTCCTAAAGGTACTCTTATCCTTGTGGTTTATGTTGACGATATAATTGTTACTCGGTAGTAATCCTCGTCTTGTTGACGACTATGTGGCTATATTGGCCAAGAAATTTTCTATTAAGGATCTAGGACCTCTTCATTACTTCTTGGAAATCGAAGTTATACCAAACAGATGAGGGACTTATTTTGTCTCTGAAGAAATACATCATGGACTTATTACAACATATGAAGATGATAGATGCAAAATCGTAACTACACCTATGGCAAGTCATCCTACACTTACTCTCCATTACGGCACTCCTCTCATTGACCCATCTGAATATCGGAAAATAGTTGGCAGTTTACAATACCTGATTTTAACGAGACCCGATGTTGCTTTTACTGTCAATAAACTATCCCAATTCAATCATCGTCCCACTTCGATCATTAGCGTTGCCGTAAAACGGTTGATTCGATATCTCGTGGGAATTGTCAATGATGGTATTCAACTCTACCGTCACTCGAGCTCCAATATCCATGCCTTTGCCGATCAAAGTCTTCAACCTCCACTCCACGCCTTCTCCGATGCAGATTGGGGAGGCGATAGAGATCATTACCAATCAATTGGCGCCTATATTATCTTCTTAGGTCGAAATCCAATTTGTTGGAGCTCCAAGAAGCAAGTTCGTTGCTCGATCATCCATTGAAGCTGAATATAAATTAGTTGCCAATACTACTCGAATTAAATCTGGGTTCGCAATCTGCTTGCTGAATTGAATCGATCCCCTCTCAATCATCGGTGATTTATTGTGACAACATAGGCGCCACACAATTAAGCTCCAATCCTGTCTTCCATTCTAGAATGAAGCACATAGCTATTGATTTTCATTTTGTTAGAGAATAGAAATGCGGAAGCTTCGAGTTGCTCATGTCACTTGCCGATGATCAAACAGTAGACACTCATACAAAGCCACTCCCCGACATGGACGCCTCGAGCTCAAAGTCAAGCTTGGACTCCATCAACGATCGTCGCCTTGAGGGGCTGTATAGAGCCAAGATCATGTGAAGCCCACACTCAACATATTCTCTACATATATTCTTTATCATTATCCCGCAAATCTGTACAAAACGGGAAGATTTAGGCTCAGAGTTTAGGAATCTTATAGACAATAGAGAGACTTTTCAATTTGTTTCAATTTCAATTTAATTGCAAATTTTATTGTCAAATCAACATCCGACACATGGCGTTTTATTAACGAATAATAATTTGACACATGCATATAAGAACTTTGAGTTTAATTAGGTTTCAAGTTATAATTTTAAATAAATGATATTTTTTTTCTTTTCTAATTAAGAAATTAAAATACAATAGAAACATAATGATTCCTAATAAAATTCTACCAATTACTTTTTCTTAATATAATAGTTTTATTCCTAATCAATTTCCTATCCATTATTTTAAAAAAATCCTAATAAAATTATAATACACTATATTTTTTTCTATTTTTTTATTAAACAATTTTTCCTAATAAAAATTCATTATATTCTTTTTTTCCTATTCCTAATTAAAATAGACA
>JANIEQ010001199.1:0-17975 GCA_024708375.1 Oxalis stricta | reverse complement strand
TGGTTGATTGGTTTGTTGAGTTTTTTATTTCTAAAGGACGACATTATATATAGTAGTATTAACTAAGACAAGAATCAGAGATGTGATTGGAAACCAATACTGAGTACATTGTCAGGAATATAACTCTCTGGGAAGATACACCTCAAAAGAAAAATTACCATCTTTACTTTAAGATATGTCTTCTAATTTTGGTGTTATTAGGGAATAAGATCTTCTAATTTATTGTAGGTGACAGTTGTAAATTAAAGAGTAATCTTTTTCTTTAATATGATTTTGGTAAACTCATCAAATTACTATGCCTAACAATACCATAATTATTTATTTCAGTACACTTGTTTGTCACATTGTCATAAACAATCTTCATATTGCTGCTGCTTATATTCCTGAAGTAGCATCCATCATTGCTGCTTTTAAATTTGTAGGTCTGTTTCGTGGTTGACACTTCCCTCAATGGCTTATTGTCTTTTACTATAGCAACTATCTGAGCCTTCTGTAAATTTTCCAGAGAGCTATTATGAGCATCCATCTCCCTCTTCTCGTTAAACCCTAGGCTGATGTTTAATAGCTGATTGTAAGTTCCATTTCCATCAAATGAAACTTCACCGTACAAGGACAAAGGAAAGATTTTATATGATCTCATCGAGTAAATCGGGAAAGATTTCCTTGTTGCGTAAACACTTTCATTATAAGAGATGGTCTGATTCACAGTCTGCAAATTCCCATCTTTTCCTACAACAATGAAGTTTGTGTAAAGAAAGTCTTGATTTGCACAGGTGGTTATCGATCCACGAGAGGACTTGAACAAACCACGCGAACAAATCGATCTTCCTGCTTTTGTCGTAGAATGTACCATTCAATGCTTCATAGTCCAATCCCGAAGATAATTGAAAGGCAGCATTATGCTTGAGAAGCTTAGCTTCTGTAAAAGAGCTCTTAGGATCCAGCCAAAGATGAAGATTTGAATCTATCAACCACACATTGGTAGCATTCGTCACACCAAAACTAAGTTTATGAGATTTTCCATCCAACAATTTCTCTAAGAAAGTAGTTATTCAATATCATAGGACGGAAGGTTGAACGAAGCAATACCAGATATCGGAGTCCACCAAATGGGGTCAAATCCTCCTGTATAGACCACTGTAAATGGCCAAACGGCGCCAATTATCTCACCATCGAGACTGAACTACAACTTCCCGAAAAGCCCCCTTTCCAGGAGCATCAAGATCGTTATCAGCAATATAATCATTAGGGAAATTCCCATACCAAAACTCTTCGTTTTCGTGGAAAGGAGACGTAAACCTCCAACACAGCCCTATACACATTCCGTGGAACTTTGAATTCCTTTGTTCCTAGTATCAGTTGAATTCTCAACTCGAAACCACAACCCATCCTTCAACGGACGATTTCGCGAAATCGGAAGAATCAGATCAGCCTCACAAGTAGTACTCCTCACAATATTCTTCTTCTCAGCAGGATAAAACAGAATACTAATGTTCACATGATAAACCCCAGTGTAAGTGCTATTGACTAGATTACCAAGATAAACAGCAAGAGTTTGTGTTTCTTTTCGAAGAAGCAATGAACTGTACCTTGTAACATCCTTTTCTACAGTCCAAACAATTCCATTTGGAGTCGGCTCAGCTGTGCAGCTTCGGAGAAGCTCTACACCACTTGACCATACTCCAAAAATACGATCAAACTGTCTACCTTTGCAAGTTGCTTCTGAATTTGAGAACAATTTTGGAGATTTTGAGAGACTGAGCACTCTGGAGAAACGGTGTAATTAGCAAGAACCGGAGGAGAACCGTATGTAAAGCCAAAGTCATGCTGTAGAATGAGTTGTGAACATAGCTTGGTTTTAGGCAATGTTATCGGTTTGGTCACTTCGGAGATAACAGTTGGTTTGGTGTCATTCAGAGTTTCGATTTCGATATTGGCTTGGTGCCGAGAAAGGAGATGTGATTATCCAAACTTGTTCATTTTGTTGAGACTACTGGCATTCATAGTAAAGCACGAGTTGACGTGGAAGAGGACCAAAAAGGAAATTAAAGGGAAGATAAGAAAGTGAGCCATGAATAAGTATGTAGTGTTTCTTTGTTAATAGATGCATTTCAAGAGCTTATATACTAACACGAATTGAAACAAATACAAGGTCGAGTAAACAATTATTCTCAGAGGCCAAGGAGGAAGAATGACTTTGAAGTAAACGTTAGCATCCAAGAAAAAGACAAGTCAACACTAAAAATATGTCAGTTTGTTGTAGTAAAAGACACTGCAGAGATTTCTCTAATAGGAAAAATGTATGCATGACTAGGACCTTTAGAATTTTCAGTATAAAGAGCCATGACAAGACTATGGAAGATGTTCTTTGGGTCGAATCTTCCCGAGTGTATAACATGTTACAATACTTCATGTTCCTATTATAAATAAGACTTCATATTTCTGATTTCCAATTCCGAACGTAACGAGACGTCCTATTCTTATTCCTGACTCCTAATCCTGTTCCAATAATAATTAGGTTGGTCCGAACTTATCTAAACCCAAACTAAACTCTATTATAATTAGGATATCCCAATTAACGCAAGTTTGGTGACGTGGGAATGAATTCAACAGATGTCAAAATCTAGAAATAACAGGAGGCCCTTTTGCCAAATTCCATTCATTCATGCTATTGCTACACTTGATGCAGCATGTTGCATAATAAAGATATGGTTTGAAAAAGAATAAACTGATCAATGAAAATATATAATATATAGGCAAAAAGAAAATATACATTACTTTAGTCATGGGTTTTCAATTAAGAAATCTATTCAACACTGACAATTGACAAGAATCTCCATTCAGCAAGAAAACTTCCAGAGGAACGTAAGGAGAATCGGATGATGATCCGAATCTGTACGTTGGTTGTAGAAGTTTGCTCCCTTTGGCACATTGAATAGTCAAGAGCCTTGGTCCTGTCCTCATCTGCCAGACCTTCAACAACGAGTGAAAGGAGAAAGTAAATATATGAAGTAAAATATTTCCAAGTTAAAAAATGGAAGATTGAAGGTGGGAACCAGTGAAAGAACCTCAACGATCCCTTTTCGAGGTGCATGGATCGCTAAACAAAGGCAATAGTCACTCTTTGACAGGCTCATAGTAAGATGTAGACTCTGCTCTATCTCTATTGACTCGCATTTCCATGAAGAAACAGTTGGCATCACGATATCCCTAAAAAACAACGAAATGAAATTGTAAAAGAAGACCTTTTATCTCCCAAATTAAATTCCAAGGATGCCAAAAGAGAACCTTCCAGAGTCGCACTACAACTAGTGCTCGAGTGTCTAGAAGCAATATACGGCCCAGCGAATCTGTTATTGCAGCCAATGTACCACTTGGTGAAAGAGTGAGCTTCTCACCCTTCCTTGGGTGGTCCTTAAAACAAGTCAAAGGAGTAGCTGCCACAAACTACATTGTCAGAATTTAATTATGTACAAGCTATACAACTTATGGTATCATGTCGTATTCTATATTAGATGGATAGTTGAAAGAAATCATGGGTAGTTTAAGTATGCAATTTATAATCTGTGAAATTTTACGTTGAAACCCTGGAATACCAAATTTATTGCACCTTTAGCAAATGCCTGAGTTGCCTCTTCTGGCTTTTTGTTTGATGTTGGTTCACCTCCGCCATATCATTTTAGAAAAAGATGCTACTGTTGAAAAAGCTGCAGGCACAACTTTTGAGAGTATAGCTCCGACTAAAGACCTATTATTGTCTTCCGAAAGTCTATAACATGGAAAAATAATAATGGTAAATGGCTACTGTTACATAGAAACATTTGAACAAGTAAATTTAAGCACACAGACAAAGAGAAATTTTTTATACAAATATCAGAATGGACAGGAATACAAACCTGTAAGCTGGAATTACGGCATCCTCGCCAATAGTGACTGCACAATAGTAGCGATGACTTGACTGCCCAACAATAAAAGCAGCTGAATTCAAATACCAGAATAGCTTCAGAAAACTTCCATAGTCTATTTAATACACGACTCTTAGAAGAGAACTATTTGAAGTAGCAAACAGAATGCAGCACAACCAACAAAACTTTTAATCCACTTATACCTGAAGTTCCATAAGTGGAGGAGGCATAACACCAGTGATTGCTGCATCGGCACAAGACCCGTATTTGCTGACATTCCATATCTGATATGGTAATCTTTCATATGAATTCCCCATATCATCAGAATCGTTCCTTTTTGAGTTTTGGTTCCAAAAATGTTCTTGTGTTTCTTGAAACCACCTTTGCAGCTTACTCTATATGTGACCCCAAAAAAAAAAAAGCTTTCAAATCAAACAGTGCACAGGGAGCAAGAGTATACATCATGAAACCAAATAAAGGAACGATTCATATAAATACACATCTCATTTCAGCACAACTAAAAGTTATGTATATCGTGACATTATAAAGGTTTCTGCTTGGTTACTCCCTAAAGCCTATACACCCAAACTCCTTTTGAAAATCTGACACCGATTGGTAGTTAAGACAAATGTAGGAAAACATCATATTCAATGTTACTATATGTACCTGAATATCAGTACCATCAAAACGGGCAATGACACCTGCCATCAACACAGAAATCTCCTCCGATGATGTATCTTGTGCTCTGTCTTTCTTAGTTCCACGCACTCTTAGCTTGAGAATCCTTCCACGATGGACCATCTGGATTGGGCACATTGATCATGTTTTCAGGTATGACGAATCAATTCAATTAAAAACAAAAATCAGATATCAAGGAGTGAAAAGTTTCAGAAACCATTTCCTCCATCAATGAAAGTGCACCGGATTAGCTGATGTAGTCTAATTTTAAATTACCTGTCTATGAATCAAATCACCACCCAATGAAAAAATCATCAAATATCCACAAGAGGTTCCAACGACGATGACTCGAATATCATCGAACACCAACCACTCGACCGCGGTAATGTACTCAGCTTCAATGGGGGACAAATCGGGTCGGATCTTGACACGTGGAGCATCGGGTTCGGACCAGGCGATGATGATGATGGTGGACTTATTGGCAATCGCGATCGAGTGAGTATCGAGTGCGCAGAGTAGGTGAGGGTTGTTGATCAGCCATCCTTCTTTTCCGGCGCCGAATTCGGAGAGGTCGTTGCCGGCGATGCAGGATAGCTCCGTCAGATAGTTCCGCTTCGACATTGTTGGATTTAGAACGTGATTACTGATAGAAAAGGAGAGGGAACGTATAAAACCATTACGTTAATGGCCAAATTAGACATTTTAGTCCCTGTTGTTTAATTTATTCGACCACGTCCACGGTCCATGTTTCATTGGTTGATTTCGGTCTCAGTATGAATTAAATAGATTGTGAAATTTTTAATCTGAAATTATACGTAAGAGTTTAGTATTTATTTTGAGACGGAGGTAGTATATAATTGACTTAAAAAAATGAATTATATAATGACATTAGTGTAAATATTTTGTTATCGTACCGAATCAAACTCAGTCTTTTGTGGCAGACGGCAAAATCTGATCACTTGATTGAGAGTAATGATCTGTAAGATAATAATGATCACTTCATTTTCTGGTGTTTCAGGCATGTAAAGATGTATTTGGGAACAAGAAGCTAGCTGATCTGTCTGTTTTCCTGTTCCTCTTCTTAATCTTTATGTTGCTTGCTGTCTGTCTTTCTAAATGTATAGAAATAAAAGGAAAGCTCCATAAGATGATCAGCTAGCTCTTTGATCTTAAGCTATCGTAGCTCTGGATGCATCACGTGTTTGAGTATTTGATGCTTCCTGAGTTTTGAAAATTCATTGTTCTTGGTTTTTTAGTTTTCTCAGATTTGGGGTCTTCTTCTGTTGAGTGTTGATGTAGTTGATTGGGGCTATCTTTGATTCGCAGGAATAGCAATCGAGACTTGTATGAACAATAAGCCTTTCTGAATTAAAGGAGGTATTTTCTGCTTCATTCATATTTTACCCAGCCATCCATCCTTCATAGTATTTATATTTTTTTATCATCCTTCATAGTATATCTCTGTGTCTCCCAGTTGAAAACAGGACAGGACAGGCCCCTGCATTAGTGATATCAATGTGTATATTCTAGATTTACTTCATATCTGTTTTTATATATTCCTTCGTACTGCATCTCTGTGTTAATCTTTCTCCCTGAAAGTCGAGAATGACCATTTAGATGACTAGTTTATTTGAATATTGTCTGAAGTTGCTACTAATCATACATTTACTAGAAGTAGAGGATGACCATTCAGCTGACCATTTAGCTACTAACTTGCTGAAAGTAGAAAGCTATTGTGTCTTTGCTTCTTTAGATAACAAAAGATGATATTTTTATTCCTGGAAATTTGTTCTAGACCTTATTTGCTTATTCAACTGTGTCAGTTTTTGTCATTAATCAGTCATGCACAAGAGAAACATGGTGGTTTAGCTCTTACCTATATGATGGTAAAACCAAAAAAAACGTAGAATATTGTTACGTTTCTAATTGTGCACATTATTTCCGAATGTCACTTTCCTTTTCTCTTTTGCTGAGTAGTAATATCTGGTGTGTACTGTTTTTCAGTTTCTAGACATTATCTCAGTTAACGTTTTTAGCCTAATCCAGAACTAAAAAACAAAGCCATATAGTATATTTTTTAACAGGTTTTTGGGGAAGATGCCAAAACCAGTACTCTCTCTTAATTAGATAAGACCATTTAAATAGCTAACTATATTGATTGATAACTGTGCATTTTCTTTCTTAATTTGATGCGTCCAACAAGCTGTAATTGGCATTGTTTTTCATATACTTTCATACCAATGCTTATGTAGTTAAGATTGTGATGTGATAATGGTTTTGCATAATTATATTAGGAGACATGCTGGACGGTATGACAGACATTTCAACGACATTGAGGACAACCCAAATTACTTTGAACATGAGTCACTGGCAGTAGTAGCGGTGTCAATGAAGATGCTGAAAGTTGCACGTGAAGTTGGTCAAAGCTTAGATAGGTACATGATAAGTTAGAGATGTTATAGCTAATAGTTTAATATCTTTTTAGTTTTAGCTTGTTTTTGGTTTGATTTATATGAACTTTTTTGTGTTTGTATGAGAGATGATATTTATGTTCTTAACGTTCCTTTCGTAGGAAAAACAATTATAACTTGTAAAAATGTACGCGAGTTTTTTCCTTCCCACTAACATACGAGCATGAGCAAAAGCCAATAGTCCGAAATACATGCTGCTCTTATGATCAAAGATGTGAAAAACTTAAGCAGAGTTGCGCATTTAGGCTGATTGAATGTGCAACGAGAATAATAAAATAGTGGAAGAAAGTGATTAATAATTCGCGGAAAACAAGTCTTGGTTAATATAATTCTATAATTATATGTTTTGAAGGTTATTATGAGCACCCGGGTTCGATTAATGGCTGGTGCAAATGTGATACTTAGTGTTTTGGATTTTTTTCCCAGTCGTGATAATGACATTTCAGGTCCCGAAACGTTTCTTAAAATCGTACCTCTTTTTTTAAAAAAAAAATTAGTAGTCAAACTTGATTCCTTCTGCATTGACATGACATTTTAAAAGTCTGGTCTCAAGAGATAATTGGTGGGAGCAGACCTCCAAAATTGTAACAAAGATTTAAAAGACGTCCCAAGAAAGAAACGGCTCAACAAAAGTTGATCTAGATAATTGTCGTAGCAAACCTCCAAAATTGTAATTAAGATTTCAACTAGAGAATTGATAGGAGCACTCCCCAAAGGGAGCACACCTCCAAAAATAGGCGTATGCCGCTTAGAGCGGCGTGCACACGGTATTCTTTAGTAAAAGGCGAAAGAATAGTTCGCTATGTACACACCGCACGGCTCCGTGCCTTTAAACAAGCGTTCTCTCCTGATTTTATACTATAACGCTGTGCTATTATTTCAGCTGCTTCTTCAATGTGGGTTTGTTTGTGGTTCTATAACTATGTCTTCATATCATACTTATTTCTGAAGTGCACTTGCATCACTTCATATTACGAACAGAATAATACCAATACCATTCAAATCACGAAATCGTTATTCTGTTCTTTTTTATTAAAACAACTGATTGAAGACCATCTAGCAGAAGATTGAGCATTCGAGAAAACAAAATGACTGAATAACAAGATCACTCGGGTGTTAGTCGTACGGTTCTTTATTGAGAGGCTGATGCTTGATTTCTCCTAATTGTGAAATCGTTTTAAATGAGATATCCCGAGTATCAGAACGACTTAACACATCTCAAATCAATATGTTAAAAAGTTTTCTTCAATTTAATCCTTCCCAAAGTTAGACAAACGCATTATCAATTAACAACGACTTGATATCATCCATAGCTACCAATCTAGCCCATGATAACACAAAAGGTGTTACTCTGACATGACGAGTTTCCGACGAGAAGTCATTTCTACGGACTCCACAATTCCGGAAACTACTTAGTTATGTGAAAAGAGTACTCAAATTTGCAATATTTACAGGCTTGTGGAAGTAAATATGCTCAACCACAGATAAGAAAATAGTACTGGTAAAGTAGTAACATGTACATACAATTTCCCCCACCGAACTGAAGCTGTTCGAAGCTTTAGTGATGCAGAATGGAAAATAGAAATTAATAAAACAAACACAGGACTTGAACAAAGTAGCAATATAAAAAAATACATTATTCGCAAGCCAGCTTTGTCCCAAAGCTTGGTAAGGGATATGGCAAATGCCTGGAAAGCCGATAATGGCTGTCTGTAATCCACGGTGAATGTGTCGTCACCAACTTTCCCAAACTGAAGAAGAACCGTCTCGTCGTCTCCTTTTCCTCCTGGCTGGATTGGATCCACTGTAGCAGAAAGTTGAAAATTTTCACTGATGCCACGGTTACACGGCCATGGAAATTCAAACACCAGCATTGTAAATGATCATGCCACCTTGGAGCTTTGTTCTTTAACAGTGTGTAACCAGGGACAAAAGATTCTGGTTTCTCGGTCGAGGTCATCAATAGGTTTTTGTCGTTGGTGAACAATGGACAGTTCAGAGTGCAAGCCATTCTCCTTGGACCTCTTGATTTCAAAAGGTTGAACTTGTAAGACACATGTCCAACCTCGAAAATTGCCAGCTGGGACTTGGGGGCTTATTTGCTTACTAGCAAAACGGCGACTACCTTTGCCACTTGATGCTTTTGCTCCACTATGTGGAGGTAGGCTGTCGTATATCGTGAAGTTTGTGCCTAGGAAATCAGAGCTGCCAAAATTTCCACATTAAATGACAATATAAATGAGAACCTGACAATAAATAGTATAGAATCCAAAATACACCAATGTCTCACCTTAATTTTCCAACATAAGCATTGCTTCCTTGAGACACGTCATCAGCGTCTAGTGATATAATATACTCGGTGTGTGAACCATGCCTATATCTTCGTGCTGCTAAAAGGAATTTCCCTTTGTCTGTAAATGCTGAAATGACAAGGAATAAGAATAAGTACGGAGATCATGTAACACCGACCACGAAGAGGAAAATATGTATACAGTGGTTGGAAATTAAATTACAGAAAAAGTTAAAATATCAGAATCAATTTCGTACCATAGCTAGCAGCTTATTACAAGCAGATTGACCATCAACTAATAAGTGAGACACTACTATGAAATGTCTATGATTTACCAACTTAATATCAAAATTCAAAGTCTACTGATTTTAAGATGAAAGTTGGCCAAAATACTGCCATTATACATTGCAATTTGAATGAACGATTGTTGACAAGACTCGGTCACAATGACTGCTTCGAGCCAACAGTCATCACACATATCTAACTTAGTGCCTGAAAACCTAAATTACACCATTGACAAACTAACATGTCTGCATCTGGCATCTCCTCTATTCGATTTTCCAACATAAGCAATCCTACTATTACTTGCACAAAGTAAGACCCTACTATACTTACACGGCGTAAGAGCAAAATAAAGGTAGAATGTTGATGTCTTCTTGTTCCTTTTTATAATACATTGGTGTGGAAAATCACGCGGACCAGGCTGCGCATAAAGTAAATAAGAACATGAATCTCAAAATACAAGGAATATTTCTCCAGCTTGGAGGAATATTAGGACACCGCCCTTAAATTAACAAACATAAAGTACAAACTTCCAAAATGAAGGGCATAAACATGAGAACTGATGGAGAAACATTAAAGACATTCTTCCACCCTACTCTTTTTTTCATTATCTGAAGGTGATTATCGTAATTCGGATCATCCGGAAACAACCCCAACTTTTCATCCTAACTTCACTCTAGACTCCATGTAATAAGGAGTGGAGAATCTGGCTCCAAACGTGCATTAGTAATTCAAGGAACGGTGACAAATTCTCGAGTATAGACACACAAGACATGACATTTCACAATTCATAAACCATCAAGATACAACAGTTGAGCAATGCATAACCCCAGTTCCATACAGAAATCAGTTATCCAAACAGATAATCCTGAATTCAACCCTAAACCCAGCAATGTATGACTGATAAATTACAAATTTCAACAAATCACTAGCATAATAATAATATACCCAGAGAGAATAGAAAAAAACCCAACATTTGACCTGCTTTAAACACGAAGGGAAAGTGATTTTGCCACTGGTCGAAGGAGCCTTAACGATCTCCTTAGTCACCTCTCTCCATCTTTTGCAGACGCAAGCACAAGAGACAACGTTTTGTCGCTGAGGCCATTGATCTTCACTCTCCTCGACTCGTCGGACGATCTCGCCCAGTAATTCTGGCAGCAAAGCCGACCATGAATCTTCGCAGTGGTCTGACTCCGCCTCCGGTTCAGGGCTGAGTCGGGCCGGGCTTACCCGTTCTGGGCGTTGGCTGTGGTTATGTTCCTTAAACGATTTCGAGAATCTTCCGCGAGAAGAACGACGATTTCCTAAGAGACATTTGGGGATTTTTATTTCCAGAGAGAGAAAAATAAAAAAAAAAATCAAAAATCGCTTTTGGGATATTATTTTTTTAGAGGAAAGATAAGTTCGGAGAAAGACGATGATGATAAACTAGCTTGACAGTGATGCAAGAAGCTAACTGGCAAACGAAAAGTAAGGATTTGAAACGTGGCAGTCAGTTAACATTGTTTAGTTGTCTCCTGTGAGTGACAGGACCTGTTATGTTTATCTTCTTCTTTCTTCTTTTCTGTGGTACATGTTTGCTTTGATGAGGTTGTGAGTTTTACCCCGCTCTCCTTTGCTACCCTCGCCCTCTGCCCCTTTTTCTTCTTTTTATCTATTTTGCTCTTCTTCCTTTTCTACGCCCCCCCCTGCTCTGCCCCTCGCCGTTTTCGGGTTGTGGGGCTCCCCTTTGATTTGGCTCCGTCTCTTTTGGTGTTCTTTTTGCCCTTTCTCCTTTTTTTGTTTTTTGGTGTTCTTGCGCCGCGTGGTTCTGTCGGTGCTCTCCCCTCCTTTCTTGCGCTGGTCGTGTTGTCCGCTTCGTTTTTTTCTTTGGCGTGTGCTGCTTTTGTTTAGTTTTTTTTAACCAAGTCCTGTCTTCCGGTAGTTATATTGACAAGATAAAAATGGGTAAAAAAATCTCGTAATTTTGTTTTCTGCCCAAAATTATTATTATGGATTTTCATAATTATTATTATAGAAGATATAGTCAAATTTTTATATTTATATGTGTTTTAATTAATTTTAAGTTTAGTGTATATGAAGGTTATATGTGTCAATGCAAGTGGATAAGAACTAAAATTGTTTTTTTTTTTCCTGGGTTTAGTTTGTTTCATTATTCGGTTTCTCCCGGTTAATGCTTTTTGTTCTAACTGATAAAATTAAAAAGTCAATTATCTGTTTGGTATGAATTTTCTATTACGTATTTTTTTATTTTATAAAAAAAATATTTTAATAATAAAATAAATTGATGTTTGATAGATATAATAAAAATTATTTTAGTTAAATTTATATTTGTTAAATTTAGTTTTTAAAATCCATTTTATATATATTCGTTTTTATGATTTAAGTAAAAAAAAGTTAAATCAAATACAAATATTATTTTAAAATGCGTTCCTGACAGTAAAAATAGAAGGACTAAAAAATATATTTCTTCAAAAAGATTATAAATTATTATGGAGTATATGTCCAATTTTTTCCTTATTTAAAGTTTAGTGTATGCTGAATGATGAATGAATATATGTGCCATGCCTGTAGCTATTGTTTTTTTTTTTTTTCTTTGAATGACACACCTAAAATTGGTTACTGATACTTACCGTTCATGTTTAAATCGATCGCATGTTAGTTTTTAAGAAACAACCTTTCATTAATTAATAATCGACGTTCGTAGTGTGTTTGAAACGTATTTCGTGTTGCTTCGAGACACTTTAAAAATATGTATTTTTTTATTAAAAATGGTAAAAAAATATACGTCTTTTTAATATTTCGTTCAAGATAGAATACGCTTCAAATACCCACGAATACATGGTAAGTTTTTTTATATGTTAATAGTTAGAATGAAGGACCATAATCGTCTCGTCCTTGTTTGACGATTTTTTTTTCTCTTCTCGACCTGCTGTTTCTTCGCTCTGTCTATCCGTGTTGCGTGTCCTATTCTGTTGTCTTCCGTCCTCCTATGTATCGTCTGGGCCCTGTTCATGCCATATGTTGTGCCCGTCCTATTCGATTATCCTGTTTTCCCCGCCGTGTCTCTGTTTGTTTTCCACAATATTCAACCTTTTAAAAAATAAAATAAAAATTCCACAATAATCATGCGAACCAGTAACCACGACTACATATTATATGCCTCAACAATGGTAGAATACATGAATGAGACTATGAGAGGTTTGTATCTTTACTCCGCAGTCTCAAAGAAAATCCAAGACTTTTAGGTCAGAAAGTTGAATCTTGAACGAAAATTAACCATTGGACGAATTTATTATGTACTGTGAGAGATGCTAAGATTGATAAGTAAAGAAAAATAAAAGCAAGTTTCTTCTCTTGTATAACCTAACCTTTTTTAAAGATTTTCTTCTCTTATATCGGATTGTTTTTAAAAAAGAAAATGTTAGGGATAGTGATTTAATGTATAGTGGCTAATGTAGTGAATTAAGTTTAGACGGTGATATGTGGTATAAAATGTATTGAATTGTGATTTTATTTCCTTACAATTAGTAAAAACAATTAAAACATTAAATTTAAAGACAGCGTGTCGCTTTATTATGAGTCACTTATATTAATCACTACATTAAATTACTATCCTTAGCATTTCTCTTAAAAAAAAAAAAAAAAAAGTTCATTGAAGTTCTATTACATATGAATGCCGAAAGATGGGGGATAATTGTGTACTTTGAATCAAATTGTATTTACTAATTGCCGTAGATATAGAGATAGTGTAGGCAATTTTTTTATTTTAAAAAAGTTTTTAAAATTATTTATTATCGATCAGTTGACTTGGTCTAAGCTAATTTTAGGGAGTTTTGATTCCTACACCGTTGCTAATTCGAGAAAAATAATATTCTAACTTTTCTGGGGCAAGGGTGTTACAGAAAATCACTCTCCATTTGCATTGCTTTTTTCACCTTCCTATGTTCTAATGTTGTTTTTCTGTCGGAAAATATATTGATTTTGCCAGCTTGTATATCTTTTTTTTCTTTTAAGAATTGAATCAGATGGATCGAAGAATGATTTATTGAACGATTTCCTAACGAGGATTTTAATCATCGATCGAGTCGTTATTATCATGAGGGGCTGGAAAGGATTGATGATTGATTTTTATCTGTTGCAGCATATTGAAACATGGAAGAAGAAGCTGTTGTTATTATAATTGAGCATCACAACAAGATTATTCATAATGTTTTTATTTTGACAATTTTCTTCGACACGGTATTTTGGATAATTCAAATATGGGTGAGCGATGGAGCCCTTTCGGCTTCCACTTCGTGTTTTCGTCTCTCTTGATGTTGATTTTGGAAATTCGACAATGCGACTCACTCAACTCGGAAGGTACAAATTATGCGACTCACCGGACTTTTCCTTAATCAATTAAAGGCGCTTCATGTATGAATTGACGAATGTCAATGTGTTTGCATTGGAAATGCAGGAATGGCTCTTCTAGAATTCCGTATGAAGATAGATAAAGAACCATATGGAGCTTTTGCAAATTGGAATCCTAATGATCCTGACCCTTGTAGATGGTCGAGCATTCAGTGTGTCGATGCTAAAGTGCATTCGGTGTAAGTCTAATCATGCTCCTGCATTATTCATGTTTACATTGTTTTTCATCTACCTTTTCATGTTCTGTTACCTGAATTGTTTATAAGGTGTTGTTTTGTGTTTGGAGCATGTCGTGTCTTGCTGCATACAATCAAAATGGCAAAAATCACACTTTTAGAGGGTGCTTGAAGGGTGATGGAGCATGCTCCAAACATCAAATGAACAATCTTCAGTTTTAAGCGTTAGGAATTTTTGAATTTCGTGGGCTCTTAGAAAAACATAATAAGATTGTGTCGTCAGCTGCGCAGTAAATTAAGATTGTAATTGGTGAATTTGCAGGAATCTAGCTGGTTTTTCTTTGGAAGGAGTTCTAGCACCTGAGCTTGGAAATCTAACTCAATTGAAATCCCCGTAAGAAAATGTTCGATTCCTTATTTTCATAATTGATGCTGTAAGCTTGTAATGATATGCCATATATATTCCTGATGGTTGAGTTTAGAATCCGTTTTGTCTTGGAGGGTCTTAGTTAAATTAAATTTGGTTGAATTGACAGTGTGCTCAATAAGAACGGCTTCTCAGGTTTCATACCCAACGAAATTGGTAACCTTCATATGCTGGAATTCCCAGACTTGAGATATAACAACTTGACGGGGAGATTCCGACAGAAATCGAAAAGATGAGATCACTGAAAAACTTGTAAGTTTGAATTGTCTTGCCTTGAATCTCTTTAGCTCATATAATTATATATTTTAAGCATTATCCCGGGCTGATGATGACCTCTACATTATAAATCAGGCTACTCTCTGGTAATAACTTTCGGGAAGCATTTCTCTTGAGCTAGAAAAGCTCATTTTGCTCTCTGATCGGCAATTCAATCAAAACCGTACAATGAAAGTTGATTGCATTAGACACAAAATCTGAAAACCCGTACGTGAGCAAAATCAAGTTTCTATTTATCTATTACCATTCATTTTGAATATTGTCTCTAATTTCCTAGACATATGTTTTTAATAGAGCTCGACTTAGCAGTTTGAGTACTCACATAAATACTATGATTAGTTTTTATATGGTTTCGATTAAAGATCACTGTAATCGTGGCTCAAACGAAACTTGACACTCTCCCTCAGCTTTCGAGGGTTCAAAATTTGGAGGGAGAAAATACACAAGTGTACCGGAAAATGCTGCCTCCATCAACCAAGTGAGTTTTAATTTCCTGAATCAATCACTTAAATACTATTCATCTTGTTTAGTTTTTCATGGAACATGTTTGGTTGCAGTGGTAGGTTTGTCTGAGCCATGGAGAGGCATTAACCTGGAGAGTCCAACGATAAATAAGGTGATTCGGAGAAGACTTCTAGAAGTTTCAAGCAGCAACCTGGTTTCGAATTCCAAGGAAATAGACTCCCTTTCGAAACCAGAAGAAGGACAAGAAGGCATGTCCATCCACGCACCGTAACGCTTCAGCGCTGGGACGCTCCCAAGAGTTCCTAAGGAAGAAGCTGTTTCTTCCAATGTCAATGAATGAGCACTTTCCTCCTTTTCAATCTAATGAGGAAACTGCTTCCTACTCGCTTCTCGGTTGAACAACACCTTCATTCGAATCATGATGATCTCGTCATCCTCCGAATCATGCTTCTTTTTCTTCCTCACTATGGGTATATGAGCAGTCTTTGGCAGTACCGGCATTTGGCTGACTCGCCTTTATTTTTTTAGCGGCCATCATTTCCTCGACGGAAGCAGCGTGTGGAGCTCCAAAAGGATCCAGCTGTAAAGAGCTCTGTGCGACCTTCTCGCGAAGGCATTCATCGCAGTAGGATTGCTGTGGCCGGGATGCGATCGGAGTTAGATGTGTAGCCTCGCGAGGATTTTAGCAACGATTATCCGTACAGTCCTCAACAACTACATCGTATACAAAGGTATACTCTCGTATCGGAAAGCAGTAGATAGGCTGTTTATTTCAACGATAGCTGCCATCTTATGGAAGCTTGGTCAATCTGTCGCTGAAGCTACCTTCAGAGAAAAAGGTATATATAGTACATAGTAGTACTTTCATTGTAAATAGCTGTCAATTTTATTATATAATGTATATTAAAATTGACAACAACCATAGGACGAATATAATATTTGTTTAATAGTAATTCATCAAGGTTATTATCCATAAATTCTATTATAGTCTATTATAAAGATAATGTTGTCTTCCAGTATTGTTTTATAGATGCTTTATCAAAAATATGCCACAAGAACTTTGTCAAACTATCTTGGCTATTGCAATGAGAATGAACTCTTTACAAGAATGCTTGTGGTCGAGTATGTTTCCAATGGATTCCTTTTTATGAGCATTTACACGGTAAAATAAGTACAAAATTTCTTCTTACTTATAATTAATACTCTACTTATACTTAATAATTAATTTTGATCATGATATTGTTTCTTGCAGCACCTGAATCTGATCATCTTGACTGGAATGTTAGAGTGAGGATCATCATGGGAATAACTTACTGCCTTGATCATCGTCTACATCACGATCTCAACTTCTCCTATTGCGCATTCGTGATCTTCATTCCGATTCCATTTTATTAACCGAAGATTGTGCAGCCAAGGTACGCTATTGTTCACTTTTGTAATTCCTCAATATCTCAATACATATAATTTTTTATAATTTTAATAAAAATTAAGATGTTTCGATACCGATTGAACATCGTCATCTCAGTGAATCCAAGTGAGAGAGGATCTTCGCTAGAGAAGGAAAAAGTTAAGACGTTAAATTCTTGTCTAAAATCCGTAAGTGAAGATAAATAATTTTAATATGGGGGACTATTTAAATATTAGAAAACAATATTATCTATTATTACTTCATTGATAATTATAATAAAAATTTGAGATTTCGTTTTGATTATATTGTCAGCAGATTCTAGGATATTAATTCTTGGACAGATACGAAAAAGAAGGTTTTGATGGAGGAAAAACAGAAGATTCCCATCAACCTTGCTTGCTCTCAAACAAATGTGTATAATTTTGGTACATTGTTGCTTGAAATCATAACGGGCAAACTCACATACAATGAGAAAGATACACGGGTCCCTCCCCAAATACACGTAATAATTAATCACCAAATTACAAATATTAGTTAGTTACTTTCTGAAAATCAAGTAATCATTCCTTCTAGATAGCTAAGTAGAGAGAAGAAGAATGTAACGCTATTAAAATTGCAGGTTGTGGAATACTGGGAGACAAGGAAAGAATAATAAATCATGGATCCAACATTAAAGGCGTTCAAGCAATCGAGTTAGAAAGAATATGTGAAGTAATAAAAGTATGCATATCGAATGATCCGAGACAGACCAACAATGAGAGAAATTGCTGCCAATCTAAGAGAAGTGATTACAATCTCACGGAACCGCCACACCCAGGATCGTTCGCCTCCGGCGGGCGGAACTCGAGGTCCTCTCTAAGGAAGCCGTCTAATTATTAACTCTCTCGTCCCCAAAACTCTATGTTACGTTGCATAAAAATGACTTTATGTAATTGACCCATCGGCTGGGATTAATATTTCCTACCAACGATGATCCAGAAAGAAAACTGGGAAGAACCATAAATTAATTATTTTTCCCCGCATATATATACCGGAGCGCCCTTTGCCCCACACTTGTATCATATTGTTGTTTCACCCCCAATTTTTGTTTCCATAGAGTTTAAAAGAAAATTATAAATTGAAATAAATTAATTGTGTACATGAGAAATTGTTGGATAGACTTAACCTAACACATCATTGTT
>JANIEQ010001197.1:0-15718 GCA_024708375.1 Oxalis stricta | reverse complement strand
TGTTAGGAAAAGTGATGATTTCAAAGTCATGTATTTTCATTTTAAGCATATATTTTATTTATTTAAATAAAAATTATTTTTATTTCAAAAGATGTATTGTTTCAAAGATTGTGTCTTTTCATAGAATACCTATATAAAGGTATGTCCACCATCATTTCTGGAACACATAAAAATAACAACAAATTCACTCTTGTTATTCTTTCTACGCAAAGAGAATTCCAGGAGATTATCATTATGTCTAACCATTATTGTTATTGGCTCAATTGTGTTAGTGCAAAAATAAGTTGAGTGTTCTTCATTGTATCTTGCAGGAAATTCGCCGATATCCAAATTTGCATCCGGTAGTTAAGATCGGTGGAGGCGAATTAAGCCTAAAGGAAAGTGAAACACTTTCATGCCTTGAAGATTTTGCACACCCTTTCTAGTTTTACATTCAGAATTTCCACAACAATCTTTAGGCTTAATTTCACTTGAACAATGGCGGCATCATTGAAGGAGATGACTTCTAACTTTATGAAACTAGAAAGGTTTGATGGTGGTAATTTTTTGAGATGGCAAAAGAAGATGCACTTCCTGCTAACGTCATTCAAAGTTGCATATGTCTTAACCACACCAAGGCCAGAAGAGAATGAAGATGAGACTGTAGCACAAGCACGCAAAAGGTTGAAGTAGGACAATGATGACTACATATGCACTGGGCACATTTTAAATGGACTTTCCGACTCACTATTTGATGCATACTAGAATATTGGAACTAGCAAGGAACTATGGGAGAAATTGAAAGCAAGGTACATGTCCGAAGATGCATCAAGTGGTAAGAAATATTTTAGCTACTTTTATTGATGATGCTACTAGATTTTGTTATGTTTATTTAATGCATTCTAAAAATGAAGTACTTGATATGTTCAAAATCTTTAAAATGAAGTTGAACTTAAACATGAGACATTTATAAAATGTCTAAGGACCGATAAGGGAGGAGAGTACTATAATCCAAGTTATTTCTCAATCAACAGGAATCATTCATCAAACTATTGCACCATACACTCCACAACAAAATGGTGTTGCAGAAAGGAAAAATAGAGTCCTTATAAAAATGGTAAATACCATGTTATCTCATTCTGGTCTATCAAATGGTTATTGGGGTGAAGTTATATTAACAACTTGCTACATATTAAATAGAGTTCCAAATAAAAGGAACAAGATAACCCCTTATGAACTCTGGAAGAAAAGAAAGTCCAATCTCAAATATCTTAAAGTTTGGGGTTGTAGAGCAATCGTAAGGTTCCTGAACGTAAACAAAAGAAATTAGGTGAAAAGGAGAATTGAATGTGTATTTTTTGAGATATGCTAAAGATAGTAAAGCATGTAGATTTCTTGTAATTGAATCAAATGACTCATATCCATGAACACAATAATTGAGTCAGGAGATGCAATTTTTCAAGAAAATAGATTTAATTCAATTCCAAGACCTAACAAAAATGTTCAAATAAATGGACAAAATCCAGAGGATAATGAATCAAATAATGATTCATTAGAAAACCTCGAGCTACGAAGAAGCAAAAGGATGAGGAAAACCAAAACTTATGGATCATATTTCTTTATGTATTTATTGGAAGGGACTAAAGATTCGATAGACAATCAATTCATACTTTGCCACAATATTGAAAGTGATCCTCAAACTTTTGAAGAGGCAATGAAGTCTCAGGATGTAGCTTTTTGGAAAGAAGCTATACAAGATGAAATGGATTCCATTATGGGAAATAAAACTTGAAAATTAGTTGATCTTCCACCTAGATCCAAACCTATTGGTTGTAAATGGATTTTCAAGAAGAAAATGAAAGTCGATGGAACTATCGATAAATTCAAGGCAAGACTTGTTGCAAAGGGGTTTACACAAAAGGAAGGAGTTGATTATTTCGACACATATGCACCGATAGCAAGAATTGCTACAATTAGAGTTTTAATAGCTCTTGCTTCTATGTATAAGTTCGTCATTCACCAAATGGATGTAAAAACTGCATTTTTAAATGGTGAATTAGATGAGGAGGTGTATATGAAACAACCTGAAGGGTTTGTAGTTCCTGGTCAAGAACATAAAGTTTGTAAACTAATTAAATCCTTGTATGGATTAAAACAAGCCCCTAAGCAATGGCATCAAAAATTTGATGAGGTTATTCTTGCAAATGGATTCAAGATAAATGAATCTGACAAATGCGTATACAACAAATTCCAAAATGGAAAAGGTGTCATCATTTGCTTATATGTGGATGACATGTTAATTTTTGGTATTGATTTGGATGAGGTCGAAAAGACTAAGAAATTTTTGTCTAGCAATTTTGACATGAAAGATATGGGAGCAGCATATGTTATCCTAGGAATTAGGATTACAAGAAATGAGAACTCCTTTGGACTATCTCAATCTCACTACATAGAGAAAATATTAAAGAGATTTGATCATTTTGATTGTCAACCTGTTGCTACTCCATTTGATCCAAGTATTAAATTAGTACCAAATACTGGTTATCCTGTTGCACAACATGAATATGCAAAAATAATTGGATGCTTAATGTATGCAATGACTTGTACTCGACTCGATATAGCATACGCGGTTGGTAGATTGAGTCGGTATACAAGCAATCCAAGTAAAGACCATTGACATGCTGTTCGAAGAGTATTAAAATACTTAAAAGGAACAATTAATTATAGTTTAAACTATAATGGAAGTCCTTCAATTTTAGAAGGATATTCAGATGCTAGTTGGGTCACTTATATAGAAGATCATGCTTCAACAAGTGGTTGGGTGTTCACTCTTGGTGGGGTGCCATTTCTTGGGGATCAAAGAAACAAACTTGTATTTCGGATTCCACCATGTCTGCAGAATTTGTAGCTTTAGCAGCAGCAGGAAAAGAAGCTGAATGGCTTAAAAATTTGCTTCATGAGATACCAATATGGCCAAAACCAATGGCACCAATAACTATACATTGTGATAGCCAATCTACTCTAGCAAAAGCATATAGTCAAGTGTATAATGGAAAGTCTAGACATATTAGACTAAGGCATAGCTATGTGAAAGATTTAATTATAAATGGAGTGATCTCAATTATTTATGTGAGATCAGAGCAAAATCTTGCAGATCCTTTGACGAAAGGTCTGACAAGGGAGTTGGTGCGTAAGACATCAATAGGGATGGGACTTAAGCCCACATAAATTTTTCACCAATGATGGAAACCTCAACTCACACTTGAGTAACATCAAGTCTTGAGTTCAATGAGCAAGTAGTACATTATTAGAGTGAATGCAAGTACTTAAAATTAATATACATCCCAAGGTAAGAAGTACTTAGTACCCATAAAGAAATAAAAGGAAGGTTGAGTATAGCTCTTAATGGACCTATAGCATAATGTTTGTTGAAGTGTTAATTATGGGACACTTCTTATAGAGTCTACCTATGTGAATGTGAAGTGAGGCGCTTCTTGGAGTTATGGGCTTAACTCTTAAAGCATTCATGAAAAGGATACTAGACACAAGGCCACAATAAATGTGTCATACTTAATATAACATATAATGGTATTGAGATCTTATTGTAAGTTAAGGAACACTTGTTCGTATGGATCATATGGTTCAAAGCTGGTCTACCATATAATTCAGGATTAGTGAAGACATAGCTTACTAAGTGAAGGTTCAAATCGAAAGATACCTTTATCTGAAACATAAGATTTTCAGAATGATAAGAATTTTGGAAATGGTGGGGGATTGTTAGGAAAAGTAATGATTTTCAAAAGTCATGTATTTTCATTTTTTCGAAGTCATGTATTTTCATTTTAAGAGATATTTTATTTATTTAAATAAAAATTATTTTTATTTCAAAAGATATATTGTTTTAAAGATTGTGTCTTTTCATAGAATACCTATATAAAGGTATGTCCACCATCATTTCTGGAGCACACAAAAATTAACAACAAATTCACTCTTGTTATTCTTTCTCGTGCAAAGAGAATTCCAGGAGATTATCATTCATCTAACCATTATTGTTATTGGCTCAATTGTGTTAGTGCAAAAATAAGTTGAGTGTTCTTCATTGTATCCTGCAGAAAATTCGCCATTATCCAAATTTACATCCGATAGTTAAGATCGGTAGAGGCGAATTAAGCCTAAAGGAAAGTGAAACACTTTCATGTGCCTTGAAGATTTTGCACATCCTTTCTAGTTTACATTCAGAATTTCCACAACATATCCTTCTCTAACTAAGCAGCACCATTAGCTAATCATTTATGTTCGACCATGAGCAGAAGTCGCCAAAAAAACGATTTTTCTTTCCCACTTTTATACCCGTTTAAAAGTAATTTCATCCGCTTCAATCACATAACTAGTTTCCGTCAATCAAACAAACCAAGTTAAACCCTCCCAAGACTCGGAATCATCACTGTCAGCATGCACCAAGATCTTTGGCTTCTTTCTTTAAGTTCTTCTTCATGGAGGAACTCACAGCATTAACATTGTCTAGTAAGAGAAAGCTCTCCTCCAATATATCTAATACGCTCGTGGCTGGAAATCATTTCATCCAAAACATAATACTTCAAACAAAAATAATCAAGTTCCACTGCATCATCACCAAGACCAATGGAGAATATCCTATTGGACGATGCTGCTCCACACCATGCTTCGCCATTATTTCGAAATCCCAAACAGAGTATCGAATCATGCATTCCGATGTCGCCAAGTAAAGGAATCTGTGCCGTATCATATCTGCAAACAATCTCCCATGACTCCATATTATTATAGTCTTTCATCACCCACATTTCTAGAAACCGTCCTTCATGACACATAAAAGAACAACAAATCCCTATGTATGACTCCTTGTAGACGTCTAATTCCAGAATATCCCTTTCTTCAAAAAGTTGAGGCAATTTAATCTCTTGAAATATCTCAGCATTTACATCGAAACCTAAAATTAAGCTACTTTCACTGGTATCATCATAAACCAAACTACAAATACAATGTAGAGCTTCATAAAAAAATGGAGAGAAATGTGCTTGGCGCCAATGATAACTTGAAGCAATTTCAGAAATATCTTTCCATGAATTTTTATTTAGGGAAAAAATCTCAACTTGAGGAGGCTTCGTATCATCCAAGAAGCTAAGAACTTTAAGAACCTTGTAATCATTGCTCAAGGAGTCAAAGGCAAACCCAAGAAGAAAACATGCAGAGTCGGAATTATAAGAAGGGGGAAAATTGGTTTAGGGAGGGTAAGCATTTTCTTTATAATGGGATTCCACAATATAATATCATGACTAGATTCAACAGCAGTAGCGAGGCATAGCACGCCATTGCATATAGCAAGGGGCTTTGTGGTATTTCCATCCATGTAAGGCTTGAATGGAATATTCAATATGACTTGATAATCATAATATCGTCATCTTTGTCAAACAAGTAATGCAGATGCAAATGTTTATTATATTTTCATCCAGAAAACCAAGTACTGACCTTTCTTGTAGTTGGTCTTCCTAATGTAGGAGGAAAGGAATGAAGTGCTTTTGATGAGAGAGCGCCATTGTTTCTTCACACACATACAACGGCCAAGAGTAGTCGGTGGTAGTTTATGAAATATTTTGAGAAGAAGATCTTCCGTCAAATACTCCATTTGTTTTTTCACTTCACAATTCACTAGCATTAACATTGTCAATCAAAAACGAGCTCTCCTCGAAATGCAGCATATTCGTATAAGATGCTCAATCCTGTGTATTTCTGCTTCAAGTACTGGCTCATGTACTGTATTATTTCCTAAGAGATATGGAGATTAGCCTGCGATCATTTTCTTGACCACGATGCGGTACACCACACTTCACCATCATTTCGTAATCGCAACCCATCTACATGACTCGGCATACCAAAGGGAATTCGTCCACAATCAAAATTCCATATGTTCTCCAACGACTCTGTATTACCATATTCTTTCATCACCCATATTTCTAGAAACCAATTTTTACCATCCTCAGTTGACAACTGCAACAAATCGCCAAGTAAGAGTCCTTGTACACTTCTAATTTCTTATATTCTCCTTTCATATGAATAACTCAGGCAATTCAATCTCTTTGAACACCTCAGCATTTAAATCAAATTCTAAAATTGCACAGATTTGTCACGATGATCTCGAACCAAACAATGCAGAGCCCCATCAAAAATCTGAAGGATATCTATCCACCAATGAATAAAATGGAGTAATATCCGAGATATCTTTCCACGAATTATTAGCAAGTGAAAATATCTCAACTCGATATCCATCTTGGTGAAAAATCTTTAAAATCTTGTAATCGTTTCTCAAGGAGTCAAAACCAAAACCCGAGACAGAAACCATGAAACGAGGTTGATATAATCACAGTTGAAAATAGGTTCAGGGAGGGTAAGCAATTTGTGGATGATGGGATTCCACAACATAATCTTCATACCATATTCATCAGCGATGCATAAAACACCATTACAAATAGCAATTGGCGCTTGGCCTGTGACAGAAGGGCTTGAATGGAATAGTCAATTCCTTGTAAGGATCCAACCTTTCATTGTCGACATACAATTGCAGCTGATCATCGTACCGCTTATTTCGGAAAATCAAGTACTTACATTTTTTGCGATTGATCTTGTAGTTGCTGATGAGAGAGTGCCATTCTTTGTTGAGACACATGCAAATGCAGATGTCAAGAGCTTTGGCTGGTAATTTCTCATTATATTAAGAAGAATATCGTCCGTCAAATTTTCCATTATTAATCGTTGAGAATTGTCTGATTGAGAGAGATCGTAGAATGGCAATTTCAGTGTAGATAGATAGGAAAGTTTTCTTTGCAGATAGCCAGCCGCCGGTTTCCTTAACTTCTGATTAGAATTCATTTTAGGAGTCAAATTTTCTAGGGATAGAAATATGCGAATTGGTTACTGCTATAATTTATCAATATACGAGAAATGTTATTCCTACTAAACTTTATATACTACGTATAATGTGGCAGATATACGTGTCAAATTATTATCGGTCATATAACAACTATTGGTTTTGACGGAATTTACATGACCAATAATAATATGGCACGTATTTTGTAAAGTTTTGTTGGAATAGCATTACTCATAGACTTCCGTCTAAGACGGTGTAATATGTATAAAAAATAGTAATAAACAAATAATAATGTTATTAATTTATTTTACTATATTGTTATATGAAGAGTTTACATATGTATAAAAATGAGAAATTAAATCTGTGAAAACCTTGAACAAACTGGTTTCCTGGAAATACAGTATTTAACATCTGTACGTACTGGCTATATATTCTATCTTCTCCAAACGTGATTTGGCAATTATCAATTTAATTCTTATAATGTGCATATATTAACTTACTTCATTCTTCTAACAGAATATTTATACTAGTGTTGAAGGCTTAGCTTCTGCAAAAAGGAATAGAAGCTTGTGAAAGAAGAAAGGAAAATGCATAAAGGAAGAGAAGCTTGTGAAAGAAGAAAGGAAAATGCAGCTTCCTGTTTGAGCAATGAAGGTTGCATGGAAGTTGATTATCGGAGATCTGATAATTGATTATCGCAGATCTGAAAATGAATTCGCTAGAGCGCCACACATGGAATGATCCGGTAAAATCGCAAACAAGGAGGAGTCAGTTACATGAAATGACAGATCGATGAGAATAAAAAGCATTCTCTTTGTCGAGGAATCTGAACTTACAATTTCACTTTACACTTACTAGTTCAGTTGGACGACAAATTCATATTCCATAAGATGATGCTTTCATCAACTTTTTTTTTTTTTGAAGTAAATGGTTTCATCATTACAAAACGCCACAATAAATAGTGTAACATATACAAACACCTCTACTTTTCCATTCCAAAATACCACGAATTAAATTATTGTTAAACATAATTTTTCCCAAACATTTCTCAAGGCTTATATGTCTAATATACTAGAATTTGCTCGGATTAAGAAAATAACTCAAATAAAATGAATTGAATGTCACGTTTATGGATCCAACTTCTGCATTTATTCACTGTTCCAAGTATCTCTACAAAAGATGCAGAATGGGAGAGAGAGATAAAGACGAGACATTCAGGCCTGCAAGAAGCTTGCATATTTGGCACCAAGGAAAAGCCTTTGGATACAGAGCAATGCATTTTTGGTGACTTCAGAATTTTCATGGTTCATCAGTTTCATTACCCTTTCCTTGGCCTTGAGATCGGTTACGATGATCCTCCCGGCTGGATGCTGCTGGATAAACTGCGACAGATCGTAACAAGCAACCGAGATGGTCCTTGGATCGCTCGATGTGTCCAGGATTGTGATGAGAACCCTAAGGATCTGTCAAACCAAAGCCATTGCAAGATATGTTAATATCAAATTCAAAAAAATTAGTAGTTTTCAGTTTTTGCTACGTTGACTTGAACTGAGTTAACTTTACAGGTTTCAATTGTGTGATTCTTGGATTATGGTTCAGAAAACACATTATAATCTACCATGCATGCTTAGATGAATTAGAATGGAACAAATTATTTTACCTCAAATCATTAGATAGTCATCAGAAAGCATAATATAGAGACAATTGGGCCAACAACCCTATAATTTGGTTACACACACTAGCATTACAGGTCAGATCCAGACAGTACATTTTAAACAAGGCTACTAAATCACACAGAGACGACATAATTTTTATTTTGTTTTCCCTCAAAGCCTTGGTTAACATTAGGATTTCAATTAAAGAAACTTTCATCTTTTGAAAAATGAAGGCCAAGAAACAATCATGCCAACAAAGTAAAATTTTCACCAAATAAGTTATAGAGGAGTAGACTTGTTATACAAAAGTAAGGAATGCTTTCTGTAATCTCATAGATGGTTGCTTAGCCCTTTCTAGCCGCATCAGAGCTTGGGGTAAATGAACGAAAAATAGATACAGAGAAGACGAACAATATATACCTGGAAATCATTTTCTTCAAAGCTTGTGATGTTTTCCCGCCAGAACATCGGATCTTTGTGCATAGGGGACCAGTCAAGATGACCAAGGAGGACTTCTTGCTTGTACTTGTCAAAAGAACTCAACTTCTTTATATTGTCCTTCAACCCACCTTCTAATTCATTCAATGCCTCCAAAAGGTCCTGTGGGAAATCCAATCAGCTCATCAGTTCAAAGAAAGTGTTGAGCTAACACCAAAGAAAATAAACACCACACCCCGATCACTGCCTAGTTATCTTCTTCTTAAACTAAAATTTCAATGGAAAAGCTGACAGCACACAACATGGTGTCTACATTAGCCTCCATAACCACCCTGCAAGTGCCATTACAACTTCCGAAGCACAAAGAAGATCATAACAATCGTAAGCAAAATTGTGGTCAAATATATTACCTAGGGAGAGGAAAATGAAGAAGTTCACTCAGATAGTATGATTCAATGGCAGGCATAATTATTTGATCAAAGTTAGAGACAAGCGATGGTCACCCTAAACGACTCAGACTCTCATCATGTATAATGCAACCGGAGGAATACATGAGCAGGTAGTAGAAAGAAAGGACAGAGAATAATCTCTTGTACCTCATCACTCCATGCTTGTGATTTCAAACTTTGAACAATTTGCAGGAGTCCAAGATCCACCATTTGAGCACCAAATGTACCTTTGGGAAGCAAATTCCTCAGCGTCAAGACAACCACCCTGACAACCTATCATATATTTGAACACACAGCTTGATAAAATACTAAATCATTCTCTCAAATAATTCAATCATCATAAACTGCCAGAATTAACAATTTATCCATGCAAAAGAATGCATGGATTATTCCTGGTGAATAGACAACCCAGTTTATGGACATTTTACAATAAAGAATAATATATCATTCACACAAAGTTCCACTAGATGAGCAATAAGTAAACTAAACAAATTAACGACTCACCTTCTCCTTTGTGGAGCTCTTCAATGACTTCTATTACCCGTGGCAGGCATCTAGAAGTGGCTAAATACTCAATTGCAGGTTCATAGTAAGATAAGAGCCAGATACAGAGACATGTTTCATACAGAAGCTGCTCAAAAGAATTTCCAAGTTAGAATAATGAAATTGAAACAGCATTAGCTCAGTAATTCAAACCTTCAAGCAAACAATGAAAACTATCAAAACTCAGAAACTGGTTGCAAAGTTAAAAGTAAAATTCATCTAGCCTATGTGCCAGAGGCTACCTGAATAGATTGCTGAGTAGATGCCGGAGTTATTAAGGGAATCAGCAACTTGACCCCATCTGCTTGAACAAATCGAGGATCTTACCACAGGTTCTTTGAGTAATGCTGCAAGGCAATTGACAGCACTTGGGATGCCACGGGTAGGATGAGAAGGCTTCTTGAGCTACAAGGCAGAATAAGGCGTCAGGACAAGCACACTGGGGGAAGGGAGAGAGAAATGAAAAGGTGGAAGAGAGTTGGCCCATAATAAATGGATTAATTTATCTTAACCGTCTATGTGCATTTATTTGGCTTTCAATTACCAAGCAATAAAGAATGACAAGGGACTTCGACGAACTGAAACAATCTATTTATTTCAACTGAACATTTGAAAAATACAAACCAACCTGAGCACAAAGCCAATCCACTAAACCTTTCAAAACATCATCGATGGTAGGGCCAGTTCTTTTTGAATTTGAGGTTTCACCATTTGCAACAATGGCATCAGAGGATTTCGGTCGAGCACTGTAATAATGCAAACAAAAATTAAAATAAAGGCACAACTACATAGTTCAACCAATCAACAAGAACATCGTACAACACATATGTGTGGGTGGTGTGATATGGTATGGTATGCAATTAGATAGCCTGCTGGACCACAAAATACATACCATACAACCAAAGAAAGTATCTTGCAGCTCTTTTCCTGCACGAACCAGTTGCCTTTGAGCAATCTGAAAGTTGAAAAAATTGATCGGTTTATCATTTATCAGTAAGGAGTATCATGCAAGAAAGGGAAGGTCCAAGATAAATATCTCATTTGTTATTATTAGCATAATAATTAAAAATATGAGAATAGAGTTGCGGATGAGGATGATGATCATAATAATACCAACTCAGTCCAGAAAATAAGAATATTATCAGTGTACGTGACATATTAAACTGGGCTTACCACGGGACACAGAAAATTAAGAGTTGCACTTAACTTAAGAAAGGCTCGTAAGTATCTTCATTTGCAAGAGAATGGTCATGGAAGAACTTTGCTCTTTTTGGGTTTGCTAAGAAAAAGAAAAAAAGAGCATGCTTTAGTTAGTTACAGTAATATCCAAATGAAAAATATATACTAAAAGCATACCAGTATCCACATACCTGTAAGCATTTCATCAATTAAAGCAAGAACATATTCTACAGTTTCTTCCTTGAATATGTCACGTAAAATGCTAACAAAAACACGGAACATAGGCTGGACCATCCTGCATTACATAATGTCAGTGTCATCATTTAGTATATGCAAGATTACCCATTTAGCATTACTCCACCTTTCTGCACATTTCAACACCTCAACAAACTACCAATCTGGCTTTCAAGAGAGGGGGAGTGCAAACAAGAGTGTAAAATTTGCAGCAAAACAAATGACAAGATCCATGATATTGAAAAGCTAAATAAGAAGGAATGAGCAATGTATTATTACATCTTCAAGCAACTGAGCCCTGTAACTTTCAGGTTTTTTGTCATAACGTCTTAACAACTGTAGTCCTGTTCCTGAAATCAGCTTAGTAGTCATGTATGTCTCCCATGGAATGTCCCTCCTCAAAACCTACCCAAAAAGAAAAAAAATCTATTAGTAAGCATCACAGTGACAATTCAATATAGAGATGTTGAAAAACAGCAATGTTACATGGCAAAATATTCAAAGAAGAGGCAGGCGAACGATAATGCAAGAGCCACCAACATTTTCTTCACAGCACGTTTTCGCTTCAAGGAACTTATGCAAAGGAATAGAGTACATTTTCAAAATAAAATGAGTTTCTTTTACAAAAACCTTTCAGGTCCTTAAAGCAGAATTTGACTAGACCCTATAATATAATAACTTGTGGAAAAAAGGCTGTCCACTGAAAACAAAAGGGTTTCAATTTGAGAAAATAATCGTTCAGATGATTCAAGGTCATATTTTCTTTACTCTTCAGATCCTAAATACAGATAAAACTTCAAGACTCAGAACAAACCTGTGACATATACATCATTACTCAAATCCACAGTGACCCTAAACTGCCCTGTCAACGAAAAATACACATAAGTCACTAACCTGTTCGGTGCTTAGTTCGGCATGGTCCATTGATTCCGAAGCAATCTGAAGCCACAACAAAGAGTGAAAGCAATTCAGAGAACCCATAATTCAACGGAAATTATACAAATAAAAACCAATTATGTATAACGCTTTGAAAGGAAAAAATATAATGAAGTGATTCAGATAAACAGTGATCGAAAATGCAATCAAAAACTAGATCAGAAAATCATAAGAGTGACTCAATTAAGCTCCGATTCAAAACAAATTACAGTGTAGAGAGAATGTTATTGTTATTTAAACAGGCCATTCAGATTGGATTCGAATTGCTCCACAGATCATCAACCGAAGACATTGCATAAAATTTAGAATGCGATCAGAGTTGTCATAAACTGAAATCATCATACACAGGAACTCGATGTCTAAAGATTTGAGAAGGATTCAAAGAGAAATACACTAAATTAGGAGAGCGAGAGAGAATCACCGAAGCTTACCAGGATAATTCTAGTTCTCGCCTGGAGATGATCAGATAATAATTCAGTGTAAGGAAGGAAGGGAAGTATGTATGTGATTGATTGGGATTTGGGAGTGCTGAAGCTTTGTATTGGAATTGAATCTAGGTTGTACACGTCGATGATGGAAAATAATGATAAGTTATGGCATAATGTATCAACTACTCCCTCAACTTTATGGATTTATAAGAATTGACCATTATTTTTTTATTCTTACAATTTTATTCTTAAAATTATAACCGAAATTATGTATTCATGATTTAACTCCATTAATATTATAATAATTTTTTTATATTCATTATTTTACATCCATTAAAGTTTTTCCTAATATAGATTATTATAAAAATATTTAAATATTTTATTTGTTTTAGGTAAAAAATCAATATTTGTTAAAACACTCGAATTATAATCCAGACTCAAGAGTCAGTATATGGTCGAAAATTGATTTTACTATGTTAAATAGGGAGAAATATAAATTTTATGGGAATATAGAGGATCTAATCTTAGAATAAAGAAAATTATACGGGTCGTTTAGCAATTTAGCCTAACGTTTTATTAACTGAGCCAGCGGACGGAGATTGTCGAATTAGCATTGATTGATTGATGAAACATGGTGGAGAGAATATGCAAGAGGTGCAAGGAAAGCTTCAACCCGTCATCTAATAACTCTTCTTCGTGCCGATTCCATCCTTCCTTCTTCGTTTGCCGTCGTCATGATGACCAAAAAGGTTTTTTTTTTTTTTTTTTTTTTAATGGTGATTGATTCTGACAGATTGATGTTTTGGATTGTTGATTTTCAGTTTTTATGCATCGTTATTCGAGTGAATTCGGATATTCGTGTGATTGATTGCGTTTATTTATATGTTAGCTTTTCAATTTTGCATTGATTAACTGAAAAAACTGGAGAAAAATCACTGTTTTTTTTATCAGTTTGATTGTTGTGATTCTAGTTCTGGAATGTATTGGTTGATGGTTGGTTCAATTGAATCCTGATGACTTTTGACAGTGATGAAATTGGTGCTGGTAAAATTACGATAATGATTTTGATGATCGTAGAGTTCGCTTGGCAGTTGAGGGGATGGTTGAATAAAAAGAACTTGTTACTAGATTTGGGATGTGGATAACTTTGATGTTTGAAATATGTGAAATTGAACTGGAATAGGAACCAAAGAAGGAAGCTTCCTTTGGCCATGCTTTACACTGATTGTTGTTTCGTCTTGATTATTGTTTGTAGGTACTATGAATTGAAAGCTGATGACCCTCCTTATGCTGCCAAGTTCTACGACTGTTGTGGGGCCGAGGACCCAGACGCACCTGGTTGCACCACCAGTTCCCATCTTTCTTACGATCGACGAGTGAAGTAATCATCATAATCTTCTTCTTTATATATTCTCCCAACTGTTAGATATGGAGTAGTTCCACTGCGATGATATATATATATATATATATATATCATCTATTTTTTTTGAATAACATATATTTATATATCATCTAGTTATTGTCCACAGAAGAAAGTTGAATTATGTATTTATCTAGTACTGCAATGATAAACCAATTTGGACCTTTGTTAGGATGTAAGGGCTTCTTCAATTCATTAAAATTGCATAGAGCTGCTTGAAGAAGAGGACTGTCATTCAACCATTTACTACCAGACTGAGTGCCCATCTTGATCCTATATATTATGGAAGTAACGTATAAGCTACATATTAACGACCATGGCTAGTGAAAAGTATCTCCTGCTAGATTTGGGTCTTTGTCTTGAAAACAGTTGTGGTATTCGGAATGTGATTATTTGAGAATGCTTAAGTGCCCTTTGTTTCAGGTTGTCATCGATTGAGGAAATACAATTCAGAGAAATTTTATTTTGACTTGCTGTGGTGAAATTCTGTATAATCAATGACGGAATGAAACTTGGAGCTTGTAGGGACCCAAACCCTTTTCAAAAAGATTGGCCAGTTTGGTGCATCAACAATGCCCCCATCTCATCGAGATAGTTAGGACATCTCGGGGGATAGTAGGACATCCCAAGATATCGCTTCAATGTATAAAAAGAAGAGTAGACATTCGAGTTTGATCATGCTTGGAGTTTTTATAATATGAATGTCATCATCAAACTCCATTGCAATCTTTAAGGACGGTTTCTCAGAGGTAGGGTATGTTGTTCTTTATCCTAACCCTAACAAGGCTGGTCAATTTCATTTCCCTTATAAACATTTAGATACCAAGTTAGTTATTATCACAGATGATGCGAAAAATATGGATTATTTAAGAAAGAACAAATGATGAAATGAGATAAGATAAGAAATTATTTTGGGTTACAAATTATGTAAGGTTGAAGTCCTACCTAATCAATTATATATGAATATGATCCAATTAAATTACTAATTTCCCTGTTAATATTGAATTTAATTTTGCCTCAAGTAGAAGAAATGGTTTGGTTGGTAGTCAACAGCTTCCTAAACAGACGCCATTACCATTTCCTATTACAGACAAATAAATACATGACTGTAATCATGATTAATATATTAACTAATAATAATAATAGGTCACAAATTATGGGTGCCATTTAAAATAAAATTCATTATGATTAATGTCTTTAAATCCTATATAGACCATTAAAAATATATTTTAAATCACCAAAATATTTGTAATTTACATTCAATCGTTATTTTTGGACCCTGATCGTTTTTACGTCCATGTCCTAACAGCTGATGAAATTTTCCTTCCCTTAGGATTTTCGACAGAAAAATTAATCATCTTTTTCTCCCACCGACTCGTCGTCGATTATATTATACAGAAGCACTCGGTCGGTAATGAAATGAGCCACGTGTAAAGCTGAAAATCAGCAATGTCAGTATCTATCTAATCTATCTTTCCCACCGTCAACACAAGAATTGAGGAGGAATGAAAATCACACAGGGTTATTTATGCACTTTACCCTAACATACATTACAC
>JANIEQ010001196.1:0-17353 GCA_024708375.1 Oxalis stricta | reverse complement strand
GATTTTTTTGTTTTTTGTTTTTTGTTTTAAATAAAGACGCTGCAGTGTATATAGATGATAAGTGTGAGGGCGGTCTACCGACACGGCCTTTTTTCTCTACACACGGCATTTTTATGCTAAAAACTGACATCATTACCCTCATTTTTGCATCTCCACAACACAACATTTGGATCTTTTTTTTTTTTTCAAAACACTTCCTTTCCTTTTCGCACAAACTATTACCATATAAAATATAAATCATTCTCAATTAAAATATCGAAGATCTCGGTATAGTGTATAGGAGGTTCCCCCGTCAGCTGCTTGGAGCATCTCGATCTTGCAGCAAAAAGAAGGTTCCCCCTGCTCCAATACCAGTAGAATCCTCCTTCCCTACACTACGAAGTGAAGCAAAGCAAAGACTTTTTGCATTAGAGATGAATTTGGGAAAGAAGAAGATAACAATAATAATAATAAAACTGAGAAGAAGAATTCAAAATCAAATTTCTTCTTCACAATGAAACTAATTAATTACGATCTCATCATCATCTTCCTAACACTTATTGCCATACCGAAAGTAGCTCCATTAATCCACCAAAACAATTCCACTTCTAGTCAAAAACCCAGAACGATTCTCCACCAACCATTGTTTCCAGGCACTGCTCCACCACCCGCCGACGACCAACCACCACCGCCGCCACCACCAGCTACTTCAACTCCGGACCATCCTTTCTTCCCCGAAGTGCCTGCCGGAGGCACCCCAGATCAAAATCAACAGAACTCAACGCCGGCAGCAGCAGCTAGTAATGCCACAATTCCGACTTGCCGCCGTCGCCCAGCAGACCGAAACCGGCCAAGACAGTGGCGATCGCGGCCTCTGTCGGGATTGTCACTTTGGGGATGCTCTCTCGCTCTGGCATTCTTTTTGTACCGACACAGAGCGAAGCGCCCAACTGAAACTCAAAAGCTCGTCGAGAATTCTCAGTAGGCTGCAAGATGATAATTCCAGCAGAGCCACCCAATTTCCTTTACATTGGAACCGTGGTCAAAAACCCAGACGTAATAGTTATTTTAATTGAGAATGATTTATATTTTATACGGTAATAGTTTGTGCGAAAAGGAAAGGAAGTGTTTCTGAAAAAAAAGAGAAAGTCAAATGTTGTGTTGTGGAGATGCAAAAGTGAGGGTAATGATGTCGGCTTTAAGCATAAAATGCCGTGTGTAGAGAAAAAGGGCCGTGTCAATAGACACGCCCCGTATAGAGTCGACTCGGATGAAATGAGATCTAAACCTCGACATCCAAACAATCAAAAAAGAACAACACATACAAGAATACAACAACTACTTTAACTACAACCGGACACCAACAATACTTTCGGGAAATTATAATTGTAATATATATTTTTAAAACGTGGCCGGAATAATGAGATTTTGGCCGGAGGTGGACGAAAATACATGTCCTCTGTTTGCATTCCCGGGACGTCAACGCTAATTACGTAATTAACGTCCCGGGTTTGCCATTCACGGGATCGAGCTGAAACCGGGTTTCCCATTCCCGGGACAAGGGGAGCGTGACACGTGGCGAACATGCGTGCCCCCTTGACCCGGGTATGCCATTCCCGGGAATAGACTACGATGCCGGGTTTCCCATTCCCGGGCGTAGTCCGTATATCCCGGATCGCGATCCCCTTTCTTTCTTCTTCTCCGTCGCGATTTCTTTCATTCTCTCTCAAAAATCCGGCGACTTCCTCACATAATCCGGCGACTTTCTCATATATTCCGGCGATTTCATCACACTACACGGAGATATACTTATATCGAGGTAATTTTTTTTAAATTTCGACCCAATTTAACTTATATTGTTAATTTAGTTATTATTTTTGTCAAAATTGTGTGATGTAGAAAAATTTGTAGGATTAGATTTGTGTGTTGTTGGGTGGTTGGTGGTTTTGATGGTTCAATTTGTTCGGATTACGGTTTCGTGACGAAATTGTTGCGATTTTTGTTATTGTATATATGTCGTAATTGTAATGGTTTTGTGGTTTGGTTTATACAATAGGTTCGATTTGATTTATCGGTTCGAATTTTCGGTTCGATTTGTTTGGGTTCGGTTTATCGGTCCGAAAAATCGATCCGATATTTTTGGGTTCGGTTTATTGGTTCGATTTATGGGTTCGGTTTATCGGTTCGGTTTGTCGGTTTGGTTTATCGGTTCGGTTTATCGGTTCGATTTAAACATTAAATTTTGCAGTACTTAAATAATTTCAAATGTTAAGAGTTTGATATTTAAAAATATACTTAATTATCAATTTAATTAGTTGTAATATATACGTAATTAAGTATATCCATTTTAAATAATTATTAAAAATTAATTAAAGAATATGTTGGAATTTTCTGTTTCGTATTTGTTCATTAATCGTAATTAATTGTCAATTTTAATTTTTCGCAGATTATGGCCGAGAGATCTTCATGGATGCCTCGGGGACCTAGGGAAGATGATCTATTATGGTTCCAGCACGCAGCATAGATCGCTGCATATCTATGCATCCGACGAGCGAGTGCGAGAGGCCGCTATTTATACGGCGTGCGGATGCATTTTTTGGGAGACTAGGAGGGAAGAAATCTACCGCATACCTCGGGTGGACCGAATTTATAGAGGAGATGGGTTTTGGTTTAGTTTCGACGATCGGTTATATGGAGTATGACCATCATCTCCCGACGGCACTTGCGGAGCGTTGGAGGCCGGAAACTCACGGTTTCCACCTATGCGTCGGCGAGGCCACCATCACGCTGGAGGATGTTGAGGTTTTACTCGGTCTACGTACCGATGGTTATGCCGTTATCGGCGAGAGTCGTATCCCGGCGACGACGACATGCCCGGCTACCTTCGAGAGGCTTTTGGGGTTTGTTCGGAGAGGGATAGTAGGACCACGATTAGACTTTCGAGCATTAAGGACCACCCGATCCGCCACAGGAGACGCGTGCATATTTCGGAGGAGGAGGCCCTACGGAGGGCGCGATGTCATGTCGCGATCTTGTTGGCTGGTCGCTTTTTCCCGGATAAGAGCCGAACAAGATTGATCTTTTCCCGCTGCAGCTGCTGGAGGATCCGAAGCATTGTGCTTCGTTGAGTTGGGGCGGCGCCGTTCGGCGTATACATACCGCGCATTGTGCCACGCAGCTCGCTCGGGAGAGACTTCCGCGAACATTTGCGGTCTGCTTGTGCGGTCTTGGGCATGGTCCAGGATACGGAAGGTTAGACCGAGATTTGGTCCAGGGTTATGTGGAGCCACGGGCGCCCCCTTCGCCGCACGGTAAGTTCGCATCTGTATATGTTGTAAACTTAGTTAGTAGATTATTTATAACAACGATTTTGACATTAAACATGTTCTAACGCAGGTGGACTAGACCGTTGTCCAGGACCACTGTTACCGGTCATGTCCTCCTCGCATATAGGGATCAGCTCTCCTTGATGACTCCGTCCCGTGTATGTAGTCTTACAATTCACATGTACCTTACAATAATAGACTTATGAAATATGTTTAATATATTTCTAACAAATAATTTGGTCATTTCCATACGGTTCGAGTGGACGCCATACTCTCAGCACATGGAGTCTCTACCGATGGATGTCGTCGGGGTGTGAACATTTGGAGGTCCGGGACGGCCCTTCACTTCTACTACGTCGTCGAGGCTCACTACCCCGATAGGGTTATGCGACGGTTTGGTTGCACCCGATTTACTCCTCCCGCGCCCCTTCGTTCGGCCGACATAGAAAGATTGCACGGACGAAGCGGACGGGACACCCGAAGAATTGGGCGCGACACCATGCGGATTACGTTGAGCGATGGGAAGCTCGAGCCGGTAGTGTGGTTTGGGGTATCCCCACGGATGAGCCGACGACGGACGTCGATTATATGCCATGGTATTTGGCTAAGACGGTGAAGTTCGTACAGGATCCTGGTCATCGGCCTCCACTCGCAGGTTACCACGGCCGGACCGATGCGTTGCACGCCACGGTACGTACTTAATATTTTAAATTATTTAAATCACGTTCGTCATCCTCTACTTGCATGATATCGAATCGTAGTTGTAATTTTATTGCTTTTGAATTGCGGAGCGTAGAGTTGAGGCGGATCATTCGGTATACGTCCTCACTACGGGATCGGTATCGACCTATCGACACGGATGCCCATCATGTCGATAATTACGGGCGGATATCGACCAGGATTAGTTCCGCGTCGGAGGCCGCTGGATTGCCATATCGGGCAGATGAGCCGAGATGTAGTCGACGAAGCGGTCGTGCACACGAACCCGAGTCGGAATTATAATCCCCCACATCGGACATCATTTCGGGCCGGCTAGGGAGACGGGTGTTGGGGGGCGGTAGACGTCCAAGGTGGTCCCGAGGTACATCTCCGATTTGTGACTTAATGTTCTCAATACTGTATAGAAATGTTACTTGAATGCCAGGGACCCTCTCGTCCGGCTTCATCCGGACCGTCGCGTCACTCCGTCTCCGGACCATCTCGTCCCGCCGCATCCGGACCCTCTCGTCCTGCTGTATCCGGGCCCTCCCGTCCCACTCCTCCTGCATTCGATCGGTCGACGGACGTCTATTATCCACGGATGGATACCGCACCGGAGGCCAATCCGATAGGGAGCGAGGTCTTGTTTTCGGACGAGATTAATTCGAGGTTCCTTGACCGCGACGTTCACTTCGATGACATGGCCGATGCGACATCGTCGTATAGTCGATTCGGCCCTCATGCCACATCCGGTCAGCACCAGCCCGTCGAGTTTACGGTGGACGATCTTTGGGAGGTGTTGCGCAGCAGCAGCCCACGCATGACACGCCTCGTCGGTCGTTTTCCTCGGATGTTCGGATGGGATTAGGTATCGGGTCCGGTGCCTACGGCGATCGGTCACGGTCCGCAGCGAGATCCCGCACCAGCGACGGAGGAGACGGACGTTGCGATCCGAAGGATCGCCTGAATCGGGGTCGTGATTGACTAGGAGGGATAGTTGGGTATACCCGCCGCCGTGAGTGGTTATTTTATATTCCTTCGTAGTTGTACTATCGACGTTACTTTTTTATTTATGTGTTAAGTAAGACTTTATTTACATTTCGATCGTCTAACATTTTATTTATATAAGGACACAATTAACATTTTATTTTATATTAGTATTTACTAACATTAAGTTGCAAATTAGAATTGAATAACATTTTATTTCATATTAGTATTGAATAACGATAAGTTGCAAATTAGAATTGAATACATGAAAAACGATAGTTACGCCAAATTAATATTTCATTCATCTAACGTCGTCATCGTCATCGTCGTCGTCATCCTCGTCGTCACCGTCATCCTCATCGGTATATCCGTCATCGTCGTCTTCATCGGAATCATCCGGTTCTTCCTCTTCGTAGTCCTCATCGTAGTCGGAATCCTCATATCCGAGAGGGGCATTTCCTTGAAGTCCGTACGGATCATGCAACATGTTCACCGGCAATCTATCCGCGACGGAATGACCGAAAGGGCATGTCCTCCTATCGTGGTCGTGTGCATTGCGAGTCTGTCGCATGCGCGTGGTCTTGTGCCTCCACCGATCGCGTAGTCTCTCGCACCCCTTATTCGTCCGTTATTTCTTCTACGACCACGACCCGTGTGATGAACCATCCGCGTGTCGTCCGGTAGTAAGCAAAATCCCGATACAGGCCAATCGTTCGGTAGAGGATGAAATACACCGCTGAATTGATTTTTCCAACCGTCCCATGTGTGGCAACCGTGAACTAGATCTAAACGACGAACGCCAAGTGCCTTACCAACGGCCATTGCGTGAGAGCAAGGAATCCCGTAAGTGTCCCACTGTAAACATGTGCAAGAACCCGTGTCAAATTGTACGGTGTGTTCTTTGCCCGGAACTCCCATGCGCAACGACGGAGATACCACACGGAACGTACGGTCGGGACAGTTTGGATATAAGGATACATCGTACCGCCTGGCCCTCATTTTGTTATCTTGGAATGTCCGATACGGTTTCTCTGCAAGAGGATATCTAAACCTATTTATTTTTGCAATCTCGTCCGTAAAAATCGCCATCGCTTTTGCGTGAGTGGCCTGGACTAACGCCCTTATTGGCAAGAATCGATCTCCTCCGAGAACGTTATTGTAACTCTCCGCGTCGTTGGAGGTAGTGATGCCCCATCGGTAGAATCCGTCTTGGAACAATGTCCATTTCTCAAGGGGAATACGTTGAAGGTATGTAGTCGCATGAGGACTCGTTTGTATTAAATCTGTCCAAGCCTTCGTATATTGTTCCCGATCCAAAGCGGTTGAAACGGCCCAACATAACCCATATAACCCTTTCTTCTTCGGGACGCTTGCAATCATATTGGCACGAACGTGCTCCATGCAGTACTCGTGCATGTGAAATGTTTTAAATTGATGGACTAATACGTATAAAGAATTGCAAATTAAATTGGGATGTCATCATTACTCGTGAACTCCCCGGTTCGGAAATTTTGTATCCATCTTAACGATAGCAGAGAGGATGCCGAATGACGATCGGAGATTATGCAAGTAAACGAATCTTGCAAAACGTATATTTTTAAATATTTCAAGAACCAGTACCAGCCGTGGGTCGACTCTTCGTCTATTACGGCATATGCGACCGGCACGACTCTTAGGTTAGCGGTCTTCACAAGCGCCACGATCGCCTTACCCTTGTACGCCCCTTTAAGATGCGTTGCGTCGACGGTAACCACAGGGTGACCGTGCTCAAATGTCCGTTTGGTGGCACCGAAATGCCAAAATACGTATCCGAAAAAATTAACATAAAGCATAAAAATCTATTTCGCGGACATATACCGCGTACGATGAACATAGTTCGTACCTGAAAATCTTCCTCCGGCTATTTACGACACCGTCTTCTTTCTTAAACTTCCACTGGACTTTCGTCCCGTCGTTGCACTTGTTCTAAAGCACGCATGTAATCGGGCAGTTGGCGAAAATTTGTTTCCCAATCTCCGTATACCTGGTTCGGTGCAACCCGCTTGCCGTCCCAAGCTTTTTTCCGGCCAATTCTACAGTCGAATATCGCTTCGCAATCATCAATGATGGATTTGATTGGGTAATTTGGACGTTCGCGAATCTTCGAAGTTATGACGTAGGCAACATGATTTTGCGATATATTTCGGTCATCCCGTTCGTTGTTTGCACCGTCGCAATTATGCCCGTCGCACCACACCGTAATTTGCCACGTACGATATTCGATCTTATACGAAGCACGGATCCTCCGGTTACATACGGTACCATTGAACGGTGCGTTAGTACGTCTGTTCGGACGATTTATACATTCCGCCGCCCATCTCGTCCTATCCGATAACGTAGTGCGATGCTCGCTCCACGCCTAGTTGACCAAATGGCTATCGCACCCTGAAGTTCTTCCTTGTTCGAAAAATGTGTTCCCGACTTTATGGTGCTAGGGTCACCATTGTATAAATCTGGACAAGTAGGCATTCGGCGGTTTGTTATCTCATCGAGTCCATCCATATTGTCGAAGACATGATAATCCGCGACGCGAGGAACAATGTAATCCTCGTCGGAGGGCCCGTATCCCCGCCGTCCGCGAGGCCTACTACTCGACTCTCCCCCGACATTGGGTCTGGATGTTCCACCCGAATTATGAATCGGGAGGTGACTTATGAACAAGTCCCGACTCCAAGATTGATGTTCATACATCAATGACAATGTGGCATCATCATTAATGACGATACAGCGCTTATCACCATTATCAACGGCGTATACGTAGATTAGCCTCAATTCTACCGCTTCTCTTTCAATCCCAGCAAAAATGCACATTATTTTGGAAAAATCATCATAACTAAACCTATCTTCGAGCTTATACGTTGCGTCGGGAACGCTACATACAACGATCTTGCCATCGACATATTGTATAGAACTCTTCCAATATAAATTTAAATATGAAGACATATTTAATAAAAATAAAAAATTAATACGAAAAGGAAACACTAAATTTTGATATTAAGAGATTTTGAGAAAAAGATGGAGATAGATTGTGAAAATGTATACGGTGCGGGGTGGTTTATATAGGAAAAGTGTCCCGGGAATGGGATTCACGGAATAAAGCAAGCCGGGCATACCAAAACCGGGACTAGCTATTCCCGGGAATGGCAAACCCGGGTCCGTGAATGAGAAAACCGGACACACGGTTCCCGGGTTTGTCATTCCCGGGAATAGCTAGTCCCGGTTTTGGCATTCCCGGGATTGGACTTAATTAATCACGATTAAGACTCCCGGTTTTGAGAAACCCGGGAGTAGTAAACGCTGTTCACGTTTAACGGCTCCGTTATACAACAGATGCCGTGCCCAACAATATTCCCTTGTGGTACGGTACCGAATCAAGCATCACCATTACATAAGTCTTCAATTTTTATCCCTTTGTTTCCCGATTTGCCACTTCGCTTTATAAACATAAATTCAACTACTTTCCTCTAATAACTGAGCGGTGCTACACGTCCTGATTCTGTATTTCAGAATCTATGTGGCAGTTGATGTGGCTCTGCCATGTCACTTATCAAATGTAAATTTAAAAACCAACTAAAATCCATAAAAAAATCCTTAATAATATCATAGTATATTGTAACTGTTAGTTTAGCAACTCCGTTTAATCACACCAACACATCTCTTCGATTTTCATTATCTCTCCCTCTTTCCTCTCTGCAACGAGCCCTGTACAAAACTTTTCAACAAAGCCGCCGACCAACTAAGCTATCAATTATACAATTAAATTATTGAAATTCTGATTTTAATATTAAAATTAATCAAAATTAGTAATTACAAATTAATTAGCTGCGGATTTTGTTTGGGAAGGAATCCCAAGTTTTCATCAACTCGTTTCTCGTCTTCAACCTTTTTTATGGAGATGTCTTCTTCAATCTTTAACAAATTTTATGTGTCTTTTGTTTTCAATCGTTGATATGATACGACATATTGACACTGATTGGATGAATTAATGTGAAAATTCAAATAAAAATGATTTTTATCATTTTTTTCTCACTTCATCTTCTTCCCCCACTTAGGCTCTCTGTGTGTTCGTGATGATTAAAGAAATCTGAGGAAATTAAGATAGGAAAAAGACGAGAACTGCTAATGGTTTGGATCTAGCTGTTGATGATCATCACCCTTGTAGATCTGATGTACGATCGGGCGGTCAACTACTGATTCCCACGCCACCACTACTACATCCTCTCAAGGGACTAGTGAAAACGGAAGAGACAAGAAAAGACGTGTGAGTGTGAAAGTGATTAACGGAATTTCACAAAAGATTAAAATTTCAGAGACTTTTGGTTTTATAATTAAAACGTGATGTGGCAAAGCCACACGTCTAAATCTGTACTACAGATTATGTAGCACCACTCCTAACAGGATCTCCTTTGCTAGTCCCACTCTTGAATTCCAATCTTTTCTACATCATACATCAATGACATGTAAGTAAAAAGGTAAAAAGTCGGGGAGTAATTCAAAATTGAGCTTATTTCCTCCAGTACAAGTCTCAAAAAGTATTGATATTAATTTTAAATTATATTTTAATTTATAGATAAGATAAAAATTAGGAGGGAGATAATAGATATTTTCGTGAAGAAGAAGGAGAGAAGAGATGTGTCAAATTATTTAATATTAAAATATTAAAAAGTAAAAGTTTGGAATGTTGTGAGGGTGAGAAATTCTTGAGATTTTTATGCCAAGTCAGAATCCTTTCAAATTCATTCCATTGCTATTTGAATCTTAATGTTTATTAGATGATAAAATTGGGACTTACAATGTAAGTGCTCTAATAATTATGCCATTTACAAAGAAAATATTTTTTATATATATATATCTACGTACATGATTAAACATAAAAGTGAACACCGTTAAGTTAGAATACTCTAAAAATATATTTTTTTCCTAAAAGTAATAAAAACATATAAATTTTTATTAAAAAAATGTGTTAGAATGTCTATAGATAGAAAATATTACGGACACAACAAACATATCTAAAAAAATATGATTTTTTTTTTTATTTGGGTGGAGGAGAAGGTGTTTCTTAAAAACTCTATGTTTTACCGTAGTTCATCAGCTTAATTTAATTACTGATGAAACTGTTTCAATGTACCTCGTTGAGGCACGCACTAAATAATGAAATGGTACATACCTTAAAATTTAATTCAAACATTATACTAATCACGATATAATCGAATGATTAAAATATTCGTTTTTTTGTTGAAGGCTCAAATTCCGTTCTACCATATATAAAAAAATATTATAAAACGCTTTGTATTTTACTATAGTTCGCATAATTAATCCAGTAACTTACATGAATTCAATAAAAACGTGTCTAATGAAATTTAGTTCTGTTCAATTATTCTCATTGAAAAAACCCATAGAATTGGTTTCCCTTCAAACCTATATAAAACAAACTCAACTCACCAAATCATCCCTTCTATTTTTCGTGCCAATTACTCTTCCAACTAAAATTACATTTCCTTATACCTCACACAAATATAAATTCCAAAACTCTCTCGATCTCTCCTAGGGTGACCCGACTCGATCTCCGGCGAACAATATGGCACCTCGTCTATTCGCCTGTTTCCGCAAACCCTCCTCCTCCACCACCACCGCCTCTGGACACAACAAAAGCACAACCGTGGACGTCTCTACAGAAGAGCTAAACCGTGGTGGGGACAGTTCTGGTGGAGCTCTTCACATCACAAGGGTGCAAACCTCACCGGAAGCGGAGCTGCTCGTATCGAGGCTAGGGAGGGGAGATTTCCAGCTAGAGATGCCAGTAATAGTGTTGGCTTATCATGTGGATTATTGGGATTACTAAGGTTGGAAAGATCCATTTGGTTCTAGCCAATGGACCGTTAGACAAAAGGGTTTTGTTGAATCTTTGAGGCTCGACACCATTTTCACTCCTCAGGTTGTTGTTCAAGGAATTTCTCATTGTGTTGGGAATGAAGAAAGAGGCTTTGTTGACTGCCATTTCTAATGCTCCTAGGTTCCCTTCTCCAGCTTTCCAGGTTTGAATAACCATCCAATTCTAATTAATTTTTGCCGATCAAAATCAAAATCCCATTAAGATCGATCGAAACCAAAATTGTCCGATTCATTACCCTACACCTCCTCCATTCTGGCTCAAGTTATTTGTTCGATAATCAATTAGTAGACCAGTTAGAAACTTAGAATTCATAATCTATCAATTTTGCTTTATTTTTTCAAACGGGCCGGACAAAAAAAGATAAAATAAAAAAGATCGCCCACCGTGGGGCTCGAACCCACGACCACAAGGTTAAGAGCCTTGCGCTCTACCAACTGAGCTAGACGGGCAAGTTACTTTCATCACGCCACGTAATCTCTCTTACTAATATTTAGAGGATATATACACGTTAAGAAAATGACATCCGAACCTGAAAATAGATTTTAGGTTTGTTGTGATCTTTATTGTTCATTTCCCAGGATTTTGACGAATTTTGAATTTCAACAGGCAAATTTCGTGAGGCCAACATCAGACTCCTTACAAGTGACCTTGACATTGAGGACCAAAATAGGCAATGAAGGTGCCAATATCATGGTGGCGCTACACGAAAGCGGATTGGTGACTGAATGCCCATCTGGAGAGAACAGAGGAAGAATCCTATCAAATGACTATGTCGTTAGAAAGCTCGAAAAGCTCTTCCATCAAGGACTGCTCCGCAAAGAAGGTGATCTCGGGAAATCTGAATATCTCGTTATGGGAAGGCTTCAATCCCAACAAGTGTGGAATTGTTGTGTTTGTTCAAAGCAACTCTCATCAGATTTTGGGTGTGCAAAACATTGATTTGCCTCCGAACATATAATATGAGACTTTGAGTTTTTTTTGTTCGAATGTGATATAGGCGACTTCTTGGTGGCAGTAAGTTTTCCTTTTAGGGTATGTGTGTGTAGCATGTTTTCTAACCACTTTTTGGTGCATTAGGAATTTCAACACATTTTTCTTTCCCATTTGGTTTGGAGTGTAAAAAATTATTGAATGAGCAGATTACGTATTACATATTTGTATCATTTGCTTCATTTAGTTATTACTACCAGCCAATTATGCTTGATTATATATAAGCTGGTGTCAGATAAGAAAATGATAAAATACTTATTTCATGAATCATGAAGAAACTTTGAGAACATAACTGCTAGATCACAACCCATGTTCCACTGTAAAGTTTGAACCTAAATTATTTGTTAAAAGATATATGCATATGTCTATAAATCATCATGAAACCAGTCCAAATCTTCATCAAATTCCTTCTCTTCATCAAATTCTTTCCATGAGTTGCAACTGCTTGTGAAGAGATGCTTGCATAGCAAGCCATCCCTTAGCAATTCCCCATTCTAATTTAATGCGCACAACCTAAGTGATAATTTTTTTACTCCAAAAAGGATCCAATATATAATAACTACCATTGCAACCACATGTACTTCATATTCCGTTAGGACATTGTCTTTCTTAGCTTGGCCATGGTGCTCATCTTCATAAAGAAGGTAGTACGAGGAGGTATACGTAGAGTTATCGTTGTATGTTCCACAAAGTGACAACGACCTAACTTGATTATTAGGTTATCATGGATTGACTATATATTTGGAAAGAATCTATAATATAATACCAAGACAACACATCGAGACTAATTATGACTCTAATACCATATATATTAGCGGAAGAATGATAATATCTTAACTATCTAAGAAGTGAAGAAAGTCATTGCATTCCAAAACATCAATTTCTTCACTTCTTGTGAATCTCATTTGTTTGTTTGTTAGGAAAATGACTTTGCTGGGAGCTTGTAATGCGCTCTTGAGATGTACTTGTGCAGTGTGTCGCTCAATTTTGCTAGCAAACTGTGGGGCAGCTGTTAGGTAATATTCCAAAAAAAAACAAACAATAATAAAACAAAATGAAAAGAAACGAAATAAGTTAAACGTGATGAAGAATTTTTTTTTTTTTTTAAAAGATACATTTTCCATGGGAGGAGGGGGCATATCTTGACATGTTGAACCAAAGAATCTTTTGTTTGAAAAACTGCTCCGCATGGGGCTTCGAATTCACTTGTGGTGTTTTTCGGCGGCTTATCGCTGGACGTCATGCTCTTTTCCGAGGCTTTATAGGTCACACAAAGCACAATGGTAGAACTGGGTCGCCATTAATGGCGTTAAAGAAAAAAGAGAGAATTTGATTTTGATTTGACGTGAGAGACGACCCCTTTTATTATACCTTTTCCATGGGAGTGACACTAGGAGTGAATCCCTAATCGCCGACACTTCCCTAATTGTTACGATCTTCAGCGGGGAGCATTTTTCAAAAAGCGCCATCTGCAAAAATGAAAGAATGGCCAATGAAAAGAATAAATGTCAAATGAAAACAAAAAATATGGGATATATAGAATAAAGTTTCCAAATTACCTTAAGCATGGGGTCCATCAACGTGCATTCCTTGACATGGTTATTGCGGTCGGCGGCGGCCAAGAAAATGGCGCCGCACCGGAGATTTGTGGATGCTTTTGTGGTGTTCAGGTGGCGGAATGTTTCTCGATGACTTGTTGTTTAGTAGTAGATTTGGACACCTTGGATGTAGACAATGGAATTCCTTTTGACCTTCCGCCACTACAACTCTCTTACTGTTGATCGAGTGATTATGGAGAAAAGAATCTATTATATCTATTATTATATATAAATGAATTACAGCTAATCAGTCTATTGGAAAATAAGCGTTGCTTGGAATCATTACAAATTGATCAGTATTCTGAAATTTGTATTTTTTTTAGAAGTTAACCGGTTCCTCTTCAATATATTTTTAGAAAAGCATGAGAGGTCCTCTGTAATTTCCCTTTCCATAACATTTAAGATACTGCTGCTTCTGAAAAAAAATGATTATCTGAAATGAAAACATGTTACTCGATGGAAATGGCTGTATACATATGCACATTGCCTTTGTCTCTACACGCAAAAAAATTTCTGGACTCCAAAGTAAAGGAAGAAACTTTCAACTAATTAGAAACCTCAAATAGAGAAATGAATTACACAGTGGAGGGCCTACTGGAAAAAAACTCCAGGGTTTTTCTATTCACTTGAAACACAATGCAAGATACAACATTTCGTAATTAATTGGCTTGATCTGTGTGGAAGATTGGCTTCACAAAACACTGCTTTGCAGTTTTGTCTAGACTGTATATATCTTCCTCACCTTCCTGATGTTCCTCCCACAATTGGAGCAAGTACCATCAGCCTCAACTATTCTGCAAAAATTAATCATATACATACTATCAATCATAAAACGTGATTATTGGATAAATAATATAGAATATATTAACTTTCGGGCTGTATACATATACCCTGTTTCAAGATAATCAAACTCAACACAGTTGTCGAAAACATATTAGTTTCAAGCAATCTACGAAGAAGACATGTATAGTTCCATTATTAGCAATATCCAACACAATTTGGAATTGAACATAAGATCATCCTATTGAAATCGAGCCCCTGAATAAACAAAAACAAAAAAAAAAAAAAAACAGTGACGGGAAGATATTTCATGATAAGTTAAATGTCATGACACTTTAATTCAGAAACAATATCAATTATAACTTTCGAAACCAGTTAAGAAAAAGTGCTATTAAAATCGAAAATTGTATGAGGAAAAAAATTACATATGTGATAAAAATAGTCGCTTCAAAATCCATAGATTATAACATGACATATTTAGGTTATGAGTATCTTCGATCGTGTATGGTTGTTTGCCTCCTCCACAACTCATTTTCTTTGGCATTAAACTACCGAGAATTTCCTGGTGGATAATAGAGTGATAATAATATTGCCAAATGACAGGGAAGAATGTCGCTTTGACAGATTGATAATATAGAAAATAAGAGCTCCATAAGTGTATTATTAATGAAAGATATCTCTAGTACAGCAAAGCTCCTCGAACTTGTACAATCTGAAAATCCTAGCCACCATAAAGAACAAAATATGCACAAGCATAGCATACAACAGTAATCTACAGAGAGGTTATGCTCAAAATCTGGTAACTTGGCATCCTTGCTGCCCAAGAAATCTCTACCGAATTATGCCACCATTTTCACGCTATGCGATATAGAACAACCAATATGTGTTTCCAAGGTGGAAAATTCTAGAAACAAAATTGATGCCTATTATCCAGCCAGGTGCGATTTGCAAACTATACTTCAGGGCTGAATCTTTTGCTTCGCCCTGTTGTCGAGCCAAATATTTTTCCCGGCGCTCTTTCTGAGAAGACAAGCAGATCAGGAATATTTATACTATTATTACTGGAAATCAGATTTAGAAAAATGTAATCATTGTGAGATAGATTCTAAGAAACATACCCATTCATCTATTACAAGACCTTCGCCAACAACACGGGGCCCTGTGTCTGGTGGAGGTTTCTTGCGTGCTTCGAGTTCTGCTTCAGCTTCCGCTAACTGTCGCTTCAACTTTTGCAATGCCTAAACGGAATTTAGGTCTAGATTAGCATGAATCATCTATGACATGACCAAAAACATTCAACAAGGCTATCGTTAACTTTACCGGACTAGGGCGTTCTGCATCTAAAAACACCACTCGCAGAATTCTCTCTACTGTTACACGTTCCCTTTGTTCCTCAAACTGGAAAAAACTAACTTGTCAGTATTATGAAGGCGACAGAACCTAGATAAATCAAAAGTGATAGAGACAAGGCAGAATATATATATATATATATATATGTAACACAGTGGCTCATCTCAGGGATATAATCTATTCCTGCTTTCACCTTCAAGCTCATAATCTTAAATTTAACCTTGCTCTTCTGGTCCATTGGTTTTTCATTGTTCTCAGGTTGCTCCACAAACTTGAACACTATCCATCAGAGACGAAAATCAATATTTCAGCACATAAATAAACCTAAATGTTAAAAGAATTCTGAACGAAAAGAAATCATAGTTTACCTGTTGCAATTATGCTTTCGCCAGGAGCAAGAATTCCACCAGGAGGACGCATGTAACAGCTCTTTGGTGCAGTTGTTTGAAACTAATGCAATCGAAAATCAAGTCATGTTGTGAATTCCAACAGAAAACGATGAAGTCTACTTTGATTCGCTTTGAGTAACATCTGAACAGAATTTATCTCTAGATAGTTTATTCAGAATGAAAATAGAAATGAAATGTTTTTATCAGTATGCCCACATGCTAAAATCATCTGAGTTTGTTTGTATAACAAGGACACCATTATTGAAAACAGAACAAGCTTTCATAATTTCATCTTACGAAAGTAACAAAACTTACCTTGAAAGCTACATGTGACCGGCTTGTGTTCTTTATCTTGATTGCACTCCTCACTTGCTTACCAGAGTTCATCTACGAACAAAAACAACAATTTTCGTCTTTTAACTCCAAATAATTAATTAAATGAATAAATTGGTCTAAGTCATCTAACGCGTATTGAAATATTAACCTGTCCTTTCTTAATTTCTACCACGTTGACTTTACAATCCGACAAACAATAAATTTATTCATAACGTTACCGCCAAAGCAGTTCAATGGCAATAAAGAAGTTAATAATATCGGTAACAAAAAAAAAAGAATGTACGGAGTTAACAATTTATGAGAAGTCAACGCATCAAAGAAAAGTCATATCAACGAGAAAGTCAACGGCACGAACGGAAAAACAGAACCAAGAGATACGAGAAAGAGTAATACAATCCTTACAGGGGAAGTAGAGGTTATTGGTCCGGGTCAAACCGGAGGCGACGCCGTGGAGGGAGGAACGATCGCGCCACGGATGACACCGTCTTAGATGACGAATTGGATCCCGACACGTGGCTACCGTTATTAAGGCAGTGTGTTTGGTGAAGAGGACGAAGACGAGGAATTGCTAGTGTGACCTTGGCTCGTGACCTCGTTTGCCAAAAACGGACAGAGCTTAAACATCTTCGTGTTCTTCTGTTGTTGTTGACGGTCACCGATTGCCATATCGGTTACCCGGAGACAGAGAAATCCGGTCCGGTGGTTGAGATACCGGAATTGATAAGTTTGAGGTCAGAGGCTGACTTTAATTTTTTTTGTTTCTCTTCTTCGGTTTGGTTATTTTTCCCTTTTTTTCGTGTGCTGGAGTCGTGCGTGAAAAGATGCGAGCGTGTTCATTCATTCATATATGAAGAGAAACGGATTTGAAATGGTTGTTTTATTTGAGATTTGACTTTTGGTTTGAGGTCCGCGTGCTTTTTTAACTTGGGTTCTACTTTCGACTTTTGATTTACTTTATACGATACTTTTCCTAGCTTCATGAACCTA
>JANIEQ010001194.1:0-10193 GCA_024708375.1 Oxalis stricta | reverse complement strand
TGTGCTTGAACAAGTTACATGTTGCTATTTTCTTTAATAATTGTTTCTTGGTTACTACAGTACTTTCCATGAAGTTGTCAGCTGCTGTCACTACTTATTTGGTTTCCGGTAAGGTATGAATTGTGTCCTGTGTAAATGAAATAATCTGACAATAGACCTGTCATGTCCTCATGTACCTGAATTCAACATATCTTACTTCAGTTTATACTTATAAAATACGGAGTACAATTCAGTACCTTCTACCTAAATAAATGAACTGTTTCTACTAATTTTCAATAAAATGCAGAGTTCATTCTACTAATTAATTAATATTAAAATATGTCGAGTCCAATTTTTTTCTTTATATATGTTGTTTTTGGGATTCAAACATCAAACCTCTCAACCTTCATTTAAAAAAATGATTACCTGATTTTGAATTGGGGGATTAAGCTCTGGATCGAGAACAAGTCGTTCCAGAATCCGTGTTGCTTCCTCCATTGATGCATCATTATCTGTTAGGAAGCGCTGCAGTTGTTTAGCAGCCATATGAGTTCTGCCCTCCGCATACTTCGTGAATAACTCGGCCAGGTCGGATGGTGGTGCCACCTCTGTGAAGCTAAAGGTTCTGTTGAAGAAACACATCCTATAACTACCCATTGCTCTCTATCTCTCCTATGAATTTCGGCATTCGATCAACATAATGAATACGTTACAGAGTGTATATATATATGTATGGTAGTTAAGTGAGTGTGTATGTTAATCTGTTTATAAAAATTAATCAATTCTTTAGGCAATATTTTTCTAAAATATATTTAATTTGAAGATGCTTGGATGCTTCAATTGGACGTAAACAAATTGATCAGAATCTGCTCTCTACTTTTATTATAAATTTGTTTTATGGGCTGAACTTTTCCTTGAGAACAATTACAATCACGGACGCATTAGTAATTTGGCATTTCAAAAAAATCACATATATATTTATTTTTATTTTTTTCAAAATAAAAAAGATATGCTCATGGGGTTGAACACAACGGCCAACTTTCTATTTGTATAAATAAAAAACTTTGTAAAGAGACGGAATATATTCTTCTCTATTTATGTATTCAAAACTATTTATGTATTCAAAAAGAAGCCCGTGTTCATATCGAAAAATAAAAATAAAAAAGAAGCCCGGGTTTTGTGCATCAGTAGCTAGTATTTTATCAATATTCCCTTTGAGACTAAAACATGCCATGTAAATTCATATTCAATTAACACAAACTTTAGTAATTGTCATCATCAATGCATTTAACTTCTCAACAAACATGCTTAAATTATTACTTTATCATCCTTAACAAGCTAATAAAATTCATTTTGAGAAAATATATATAAGAAATAGTAAAATTTATGATAATTATATTCATATAACGTTTAAAATTAACATTTACGTTGTAAACTAAAAAAGAGAAATATGAATTTGAGGGACGTTTTGTGCAAATAGGATATATTCACGAATGGTCACATATATTTACATATGTATCACCTTTTTAACAAAAAATAAACATTGTCTAATTTTTATCGGATATACTTGTCGTGACAACAAATTAAAAACACAATATTGCAATTGTCATAATCAATGATCAATTATACTTGTTTATGATATTACCTGATTTATCTTTTATACACAGTGACTTGGGCAAGTCTATTATTGTTTAGATCACTAACTGTAAATTTTATTCATTGATGCAAAAATATAGACTACTATCTCTTCAAAACATAGAGGCTTGGTTGTATCCTGATCATTTCTGTATATGAACCCTGAGGAAAGCTTCCAATAAAATGCCCAGGATTCTCTATTGTTCAAGGACGAACAAACGTTTAAGCATGGAGGGTGAAGACACAAGAAACATTTTTACCATATTTCCGTGATAGAAATATTATCATGAGAATTATTTTCAACCCAAGTACATCTATATATTTTTTCATAAAAAATGCAGTTCTTCCTCACTAGGAGGAGGTCAAAAACTAAAAAAAGATGAGATTTCACAGGAAAAAAGATGCATAATAAAAGTAGCATTTGCAAATAAAAAAGTCCCATAATGGGAGGAAAAAGAGGATCTTAAATGTCGTTACCAAGAAGATATGACAGTCACGATAATGAGTTGAGGCAGCAAGATTTGGAATAAGAAGTTTGAGCCAGATAAGACTCAAAAACAATGGTCAACCGGAGCAAGAAACAAGTCAATATCGATTTATGTACACAGTTAGAAATAGCAAGTCTATGAAAACAACACAAGAGCAAATAAATAAAGACCTTTGCAGAAGAAGTCAAGACGATCGCAGGAGATTCAGTCCATGACCGTGTCAACACAAAAGAGGCAGAAAAAAATCTAGAAGTTGTAGAGGAGCACACTACAATGTCACGGTCAGAAATGTATGCCTTCAATCACGACAAAGGAATAGCTGCATCAAAGTTCATGGAGAAGGTTGGATGTCCCAGCCACAGAAAAAGTAAGACCAACCGCAACAAGGAGATGACAATGACATGAACTTCGAAGCGAAGAAAGTTGTTACGATCGAGTTCAACCACGACAAAAACTTGAAAAGTTAAGTGAAGATTCAAAATCGAGTAACGGCGTTGGGATTGGTCAGCAACCTTTGAGTGACAAAGAGAAGACTGAGTCCCCAAACGTGTCAACGCATTCAAAAAGTCACAATTAAGAGACACCCTCTAATCGTGGCAAATGCAGTGTCATCAAACACTAAATGAGAAAATTGTCGTGATTGTCAATGGAAAATTTAATTTTGATTATGTTCCTTCTGTCGGCTATAAAGACTATTTATGTTCGTGGATCTTGCTTGAGTTATGATGTTACTCTCGCTGAGCCATATCCATGTCTCGAGTCCCATGCTCCTTTGTCAGTATGTAGCCTCCATGAAGCCAGCACAATCCTTGTTTTCCTATCTGCCTAGAGCTTTGGAGAAGAAGTGGTTTCAGAATCCATTCAAACTTGAGATTGAAGTTGGAAGCTTGGGTTTCATTAATTGGACCACCTTGATGAATTACGGAGGAGCTATTCATGTCAAGCATCTATTTGAGCGACCACATGGAGTTATTGACAAGGAAATATGATCTATTCATTCTAATTTATGATGGTGGTCCTTCCTTGTATAAACATTTTAATCCATATGCATGATGAAAGTTTAAAGAGTGAAAGCATGATGGAGGACGATCCCCATCACTTATAATATTCTAGGAAACAGTGAATCCGCGCAAGAAGAGCAAGCCATATGTCGACAAACCATTGCAACAACTGTGGAGTTATTTTCCCTCCTTTGATACATTTTGGATCATTCTGGCCAAAACAGGTGTTTTAGGACCTTTCTGTATAAAATGAAACACGACAATTTTCCTATTAAACAAGGATAACTGAATTCTCTCGGTATGAAAACAACCGGAGACTTTGATTGGACATTTCAAAATTCAGCCCAAGTCTCCAAATGCGCAAGATTTTTAAATTTATTGTGTTATCTCCAAGACTTCTTTGCCGCCTGCTTTGCTTCTCCCCATACCATATTTGGGTAAAAGTGTTTAAATTATCTCCTTGGTTTACAACCAACTCAGGAGTTTTTAAGTTTCATATGCTATATCTTTACTAGAACTCTATGTGTTTGCTTAATGTGGCTCTCCTACTATAAATATGTTGTTTCTTTTCAATAAAACCTTAGACCATTTTACATTAAAAAACTATCTGTAAGCTTTCCTTATATTAGAGTTGTGTGTCTCTAGAAACACGTATAGTTCATAGTTGGGCTTGTGGTTTGCCGAAAATCACACTTATTCTTTAGTCAACCAAGATTCCAAGAATCATAGTATAAATTTGTTATCCTCTGCGGATTTTTGGATTTTTCGAATTTGTTGGATTGTAGAATTCTTGTTCAATGGTTTAAGCTCAAGAATCTTTCCGGATCATCTTCTCTGTCTCTCATAATTGATATGTAAAGTTAGGGTATTTCTTCAGTTAAAGTCGGGTTTGCCTCTGTTGATAGTTTTCCTTTGCCCATTTGGTTTCATTGGAATATTAGGCTTGTCTCACACCCATTTATCATAATCCACATGGGTGACTGAGAAAAACACCACGTCGGAATGTCAAACGTTAGATCAGATGTACCCGGATTGAGTCATTATCGAGGAACAATGGTACAAACTATATAAAGAGGGACGAAACATAAATTTTTATAATTAAATGAGTGTATCCCTACATGGAGGGCTTACCCTTTTACAATGAAAAACAAGCACCGTATGTCACACTTGAACTTAGTTCTCGAGGACTTGACTCTGTGTTAAACCAAACAAATATACTGAACCAGAGAACGAAAAAAAAAAAAAAACGAAAAAAAAAATAAAAGAAAAGAAAATTACGTACACCATCAAAACATATAATTAAATAAGATTTTCCAAACTCATCTATGTGGGCTTGAAGAAATTGGTCTTGATAGTATTGGCATTGAGTGTGCTGTAAACCCTCCAACTACCAAAAACATACTTAAGACCATGCCTAGCACAAACAAAACCCAATTTATCCACCACATGCTGGCTGTATATCTTTGGCTTTTTAATCTTTAGCCACATGAAGCAAGGATGTAAGCTAGAGTTACTGGCAACAACAAACCTCCGACAAGCCCCGCGACATTGCTAGCATCAGAATCGCGACCCCAAGAAGAAGCAGAAGAAGCCAAAAAATGATCTGAAAGCTGCTCGGAGCCACCATGGGCAGGGCTTCTTCTGTCTCAGAGTGTAAAATGACTCCATCGCATCAAACATTGGCATCACATAGATTTGGAAGGAGCACAAGGCATTGACTATCACGAAGAAGCTTGTCAGTCCTAACAGAAATTGAGACGTGTCGCGGCCGTGGTATAGATTTAAGGCTGTCAATAGTCCTCCCCCGGGAATCTGTTCTCCATAAAATAAAATAATTAAGCACATATTACTTTATAAGATAGTAATTCCATTTCTTAATACAATATGCATAGGACTGATCATAGACATGGTACTGTTCGATTAACTTGGTACAATTTTTTAAGCATCAAAAAAAAAAAGAAAAAAAAAAAAACTTGTACAATTTTTTTCCATTTAAATACATATTGATTATACAGTGATATGAAAATATATGTTAAGTATTACAAAACAGAATTTTAACAAATTTTCAATTCAAATATTTGTAGTAAATGTACCCTGTTTCCGTATGCCCAATAACCAGCAATTGCAACAGGAAAGAGGCAGGAGGCACCACAGCATGTAGCTTTGACTCCTCTCCACATCGGCACGCTTGATGGAGTGCTTCTCGCTCGATGGCATGGTAGCCTGCACAAGAATTAAGAGAATGATTACTTTAATAAAATCCTAAGACTGTGTAGTGATTAATTTTTACATGTATGTTTATGTATGTATGTACCTGAATTTCAAGAACAAGATTGTGGCCTCTAAAGGCAAAGGCAATGATCCCAAGAGAACTTAGGATATTGGAAGCCCAATCGATGTCATCCGGGACTCTAGCAGGCTTGCAGGAGACTGTAGGTAAGGCTCCCTTGGCAATTGAAAGAGACCATAACAAGGTACAATACCCTACAGCAGTGATTGCTCCGATGAGCAGAGATTCCAGCAATAGAGTTGAGGTTTGGAAGTTGAGACAAAAGAACAGCCGCGCACGCGAAACGAAATACCACTCGACGGTGGTTAGTGTGGGTGGCTTGTGCAACTTGCTCCACCGCAGAGGACTTGGTAGAATGACTTTGAAGTGCTTCCTCCTAGAATCATTAAGGGCTACACAAGTTCCTCCTGATAGGTATAGAATTGGAAACCATGCTATCCACCTTGACAGTTTTTCACCTATATTATATATAAATGATATTAATTAATATTTAAAATAAAACAAACTATATAATGTCACTGATTAAATTTTTAATTACTAACCAAAAGTGGCATAGCAAAGCTGAAGGTATCTGCTGTAGCGGACGCCAGTCTCAGTTGGACTCATGGAGTTGGACCAGAATGTATAGTGTATAAAGCTGCCAAACGAATGTCACCACCAAGGCTATCATACCCCAAAGCCTGAAAATATTTTTCATTAGTAAACGGTCAGTTCATTTCTTTTTTCAGGAAAATGTGACATATAGATAAGGATTTCCTTACCATCCTAGAGTAACTGAAAGCAACGGGAGAACAAGAGCTTGAGTTCCGATTCCGGAACAAAGACAATGAAAGGCCGCATAGAATGCATTCCCATTTCGCGACTCGGTGATAGGAAGCCAAGCATCTTGAGGATCAAGTCTAGTGAGCTTAAGAGCCTTCCGAATAGGACTACCTAACGGAGTAACAAACTGAGGAGTTCTATTCCTCGGAGTAGCATTCTTAGAGTCTGGGGTGTAGGTGTGGCAACTCCTATGCCATCAGCATTACTACTTTTCGGGGAAAGAAGAGGAGACCTCGTTAGAGATGGCGAATGAAATCATGCGACGGCGGAGCTGAAATTGGAGGCGACGAAGGCCTCGAAAGAGATTTCGATTCAGCACCCATATTGTTTGATTTTCCTTGCACAGCTGTTTCCCTGCTTCTAACTTTTTTAATCTCCAATCACACAAAATTCTATAGGATGCTTGTGTATTTCTAAATGTAGACTTATAAATAAGGACGAGCAAAAAACGTACAGTTGGGTTAAATTAATTAATAATTGACCATATGTTTTCATAGTAGAGACTGTGCGAAGACTCAATTTAATTTAGCAACCAATAATGATTTTCAAATTCTATTCGTATATTATTTTACATGCCGGTCTTGACGAAATGCATCGAGTTTGTGTGTCGACATTTGACATCACTTTTGGTCCTCTATTTTTTATTGTCCTTGACTTTTGACTTTTTCAATATTCTTTTTGACTTTTCAATAAAGCAACAGTATTTGGGTTAAATTTAAAAGAAAAAAGAAAAACAATTTACAAACTTTGATCCCTACTTCGTCATTAATATCCAATTACACTTTCAAAAAAATCACCCAATTTTTCTTTTTCTTTCTTTTGATGTCAAAAAAAAAATCAAATTAGATTCTGTATTTTATTTAAGAGATTAATTAAACCACTTTAAGTTAAAACTTGCCCCACGCCTAATTATATACCAAAGCTCAATTAAAAAAATCAAAAAAAGCACCATGTTTACAATTAGCCTCTTTCAATTAGTGTTGAATTACAATTCAATCTGTTCATCATGACTCAAGAAAATGAGAGTGTATTGAAGTATATTTTTTTTGAAGATATTTAAATATGTTCTTAAAAAATGAACTGAGTAATATTAAAAACTGAATGTGTCTCTTTCAGATGTGTAAAATAATTAAATCTCCTGAGGTTTAATCTATAATGAGACATCCTTCTAATCTTTTCTATGATTTTAATATCAAAATATATGATATTTTGAATTTTTAGATTCATCAAATTAAATATATATTTGATTAAAATTATTGATTAAATACATATTCACTTAAATGAAGTTAATGACAAAACTGTCTTCAAGACTTTGGGGAACATTAATTCTATGTACTCTTTAAGTAAGTTTTTTTCTTTTTAGAAAAAATCTCAAGTAAGTTTTGATTATGTTATTACACCTATAATTATAAAAGTGGTTATTAAAATTTAAGTGATATAAAATAATTTAAGTAGATTAATCAGTTCGAAAAAATTGAATAACAAAATAAAATATATATGTAATTATTTTAATCAATAATACATAATCTAATTATAACAATTTTTTATTAAATTTTGAAGAATTTTGGGTGTATGTAACATTCTGTATACTGAGTTAAATTTTTTTTTGGAAAATTTATTCCCTTAATAGTATATATATAATTGGAGGGATACATTGATATCAGGTGTAAGTCTAAAATACTTGCATATATATACAGCATTTTGTGTCATGGTTTATATTTGGCAAACGACATAAGTTACTGAGTTTGATCCTGTTTTAACGTTGTTGAGCTGCATTTCGATCCTATATATAAATCGAGCCAAATGGTCCCTCAAACGTTAATTTTTGAACTAGTTAGTCCCTCGACCCTTGTTAATTTTGATAATCTCATTTTTTAGCAAATCATAGCGTGACACGTGTACATGACATGTAAAAGAATTCCGCTAGAACTTTCTTATCCCGGTTTACGTTCTCTTGGTTATAATCGAATCGAGTAGACATCTGGAATTAAGCTCGAAATCAAGTGATGTTCTTCTTCATCTTGTCTCCAAGGAAAATTGAAGGCAACACTCAACGACTCGTCACGAGGTTGAACACCGCCACATAACGCCAAGTCCCAAAACCAGAGTTGTAGATCTAGATCACGCATTGAGAAGAAGAAATTAAAAAAAAGGAAGAAGAAGATTGGATCTAATTGTTTCTCCAGCATCATCGCCATCTCCTCCTACTATCCGATGGAGGTGAAGAGGCGCAAGAGAATCGTATTAGAAGAATCAGCGCACGATGAAGAGGAAGAAGATGGAGAAGAAGTCGAGAACGGCGAGCGATCGAAGGGATGATGACGGCGGCCGAAGTGATGATGACGATAGTCGAGGATGGCGAGTTCGACGAGGACAATCCGAGTGGTGTGGAAGAAAGACGATCGGCAGGCTTATTTTCTTGGGCGAACGTCTTGCTCCATCCCGATTTCGTAGGTTGTCTTGCGCCGTAGCGGGGGTGAGATGACATCTTCGATAAGGGTGGCGAGAGTGGAGGTGGGGGGAGATCACCATAATAATGGACGTGATGATGGAGAGGACGACAACGCAGAGGAGAATAACGGGAACGAGGCGATGATTGTGCTAGCGAAGCGGGCGGTCGTTGGAGAGCTTGTCGAAGGACGTGGCGGCGATACAGGCGGGAGCGCTAAACTTGGATTGGTTGGTCGAGAGGTTCCGGCGGATTCGTTTGGGTGGTTCTATCAATTGGTTACTTCGATTAGTTGCATCAATTGATTCAATTTAATTTCGAGTTCGAGGTCGGTCCGGTTCGATTATAATCGGGATAACGTAAACCGGGATAAGAAAGTCTATGTGGAATTTTCTTACACGTCATGTACACGTGTCGACGCTATGATTGGCTAAAAGTGATAGATCGGCCAAAGATTAACCTCCGTAGACGGTCGAGAGACTAACTAGTTTAAAAAATTAATGTTTGAGGGACCATTTAGTTCGATTTATGTTTGGAGGGACGAAACGGTTCAACAACATTTAAAATAGGGACCAAATGGTTACTTTTGCCTTTGGCAAACCACATGTTTAGTCCCTAACGTTTACATTCTGGCCTACATGCGTGCTTCTCGTATAAATCCGGATATAAGGTCACAATGTTTGCGACGAGAAAAGTTGGGTACTTGGTCTTTGTTAGATAACATTCATCAAAATCCCTCAAATGTTGATGATATGGCAAATTCAACCATCGAATTAACGACACATGTCAACTTACGTGTAAATTCAGTCAACCTCACTTAAGTCGGATTAAGCTTAGATTATTTTCAAAACCAGTTACCAAAACACCCGAAATGTACTGACCCCGACCGACCAATTTAACCGAATCGATTGAACCCAACTGATTATTATTTTTCTTCCTCTCCTATGTCTGTCAGAGGATTGCTGCTCTGACTAAGCTTTGATGACATGGCATCGCCCACTGGCCTCGTTCCGATCCAGCTCCGACGAATCCCTTCCCTCCATTTCGCTAATGGATCTGTAGCCCATATATACTTGCACCTGCATTAAGCTCCAATTTATTGTAAAAATTGTAGCTTTTTGTAGCTGTGAATAAATTACTTGGTCAAAACTTAATAGATCTTCAATTGTAGCCTAGGCAATTACAATGAAGTAGCTCTCAATTCTTACTTTCTTGGATTCAACTGTGAATGCAAATCAGGGGTCGAGGGGAAGCAGCAATGGTGGCCTTTGAGGTTGGAACATTCAGCGGTTAAGTGTTCGATGAAAGGTTCAAGATTTTCAGCACAAAGATTTTGCAAACATAAGAAGTAAATGCTGAGAAACAGTGGATAACAGTTACTCCTGGATGGTTTTGGTGCTAAATGATTGAGAAATCAAGTTCGTTTTGAAATTGTTTATCTTCATGGGTGAAACTCAAAATTTGGATAGTGTAGAGCTTGAAAGATTGTTTGTTTGTATGTTGTTTGTGTTAATAAATTCTCTAATTAA
>JANIEQ010001193.1:0-12988 GCA_024708375.1 Oxalis stricta | reverse complement strand
ATAAATAAATCCAACAAGTGTAAATGTAATTATAAAAATTCAACGTATATCTGGAAGAGTGGTTTTGCATTGTGAAGTCTTAGCGCGAATCTATTCTCCAATCAGTCATTCGTTGTTGACCCGATTGAGAAAATAAGCTCCGAGATGGCCGCCGGCGTTGATGTTGAAGCAGGATCGACTGCTCCTCCTCCTCCTCGCTATTTGCACAAGTTCAGACTCTACGAGACTCGCTCAGTATGTATATATATATATATATATATAAATCTCTCTCGCGTCAACTCATCATGATTGTTTCTGAACTTCGATTTCATTTGCTATCTGTATTTGTGAGATCGAGACTCGTTCGTTCTTATTGCCTCTGCTGTGCTACGCAACAATTACGACTCATTTACTGCAATTGCTTCTTTGTCTTATATCCTTTATTCGTCTTTAAATGCATAGCTGTAGTGCTGTTATGTGTGTGAGGATCATCGTTTACTCATTCAATACTATTATGTATCGCAGAATTTTTACATGATCGGAAGAGACAAGAACAGAATGTTCTGGAAGTTATTGAAGATCGATAGGTTGGATCCGTCTGAGCTAAACATTGCCCAAGATTCTGCAACATATTCTGAACCTGAATGCTGCGACCTGCTAAAACGGATACATGAAGGGAACAGATCAACCGAGTGGACTTAAATTCGTCACCACTTGTTATGGAATAGTTGGTGAGTTGGCTCTGCTAGGAGCTCCATCTCTATCCAATCCCAATCTTTCTTTATTACTCAACTCAATGCTTCTCCTTCCTTTGAATTTTAGGATTCATTAAATTTTTGGGACCCTATTACATGCTTCTCATTACTAAACGAAGGAAGATCGGTACCATCTATGGGCAGACAATATACGCTATCTCCAAGAGCGAGATGATCACAGTTCAAAGTTCATCTGCGCAGTACAATGTGGCTTATTCTAAGAATGAAAAAGGTCTTTTGTCCATTCTGCATGTAAATGTAATATGTCATTAGTCTTCAATAGTGACGCTAACATATGAGATGGCCATTCAAATTTTTACATTGTTCATCTGTATGTAGAGGAGAGTTCTGTTATATAGTGTTCTTTTTTTATGTTATGTGTTAAATTCTTTGAACCAGTTATATGTGTTTTGGCATATCTTTTCAAGTAGAAAAATAGCAACATGTTGGAGGTAATCTCTAAGCTCTATGGTTTTTGAGTCTTCTGAACATTGTGTTTGTGATACCCTTCGGTCTGTCTTATATTAGTGAACAAAGAAACCTTTGGTATTCCAGCTACCTGCTTTCCGACTTTTCCCTTTCTATTTTTTAAGACGATTTTATAGTGCGCCTCTAGATATTAGCATTGTGCAATGTCTGACATTGCCAGTGCGTCTTTGTTAGTGAACTTTTCTTTGTAGTGTTTTTGCCAGTTTCTGCATATGTCAGAAGCATACCCGCTGTTTTAGTGTTAATATAAACATGTTGGGCAAGACAAGGTATCATCAAGGTCCTGTGGGGAAAAAGTAGTTTGTTTCCTTTTTCCTATTGTTAACATTTATGACTATTAGTATTTTTTTCCTCCCCTATCTTTCCTTTTCGTTTTTTTGAATGATTTCCCTTGTATTAATTGTCTTGCAATTGCATTTCCCTTTGTTGTTTTTTTTTGTCTATGCCATAATAGATACAAGAAGCTGCTAAGCACCGTGGATCTTACAAAGGACTTCTTTTTCAGCTATTCATATGATGTAATGAATAGTCTTCAAAAGAACTTAACTGACAAAGACAATGCAATCTCGTTATGAATCGATGTTTGTTTGGAATGAGTTCTTGACAAGAAGAGCCAGGAATAATCTCGACAATACTCTGTGGACTGTTGCATTAGTATATGGGTTCTTCAAACAGGTACACTAAGCATTAAGGGGCTGCTTTTATGAGATTTATTTGAGAAGTATAAGAAGAGCAAGGAAACTGGCCTCGAAGGCTTAATCTAATCATTTATGTTATGGCTCAAGTTTTCTTGTCCTGCATTCCACTAGATTCCTTAGTGTACTGCTTTCTTTGGCTAATAGGTGGTGTTAGTTTTCTGTATTATATGCTGTAGTGTTCACTCATCACTGTTCAAGCGATCATGGTTATTGTCATTTTTTAGCCTTATATTTGACTAAGGATCAGTATGTGTATGTATTTTAGAAAGAGAGAAAGGCTTCAGAAAACTCACTACTAACCTGTCCCAGCTTACCAAAAAGTTAACTTCAAGGGTTCAATGACTTCTACAGGCTTGCCATCCTAACTTTTTCTTTTTCTTTTTCTTTCTTGTTCCTTTTTTTTTTTTTTGGTATAATTTTGTGTGCAACTTCTACTTTATCCAAAAACTTTGATTTTATCCTGACCTTTTAGGTTCCTTGCTATTATATTCCAGATCAAACTGTCAGTAGCTGGCAGGGATTTGAAGTTGACACTCATTGCTAGACGCTCACGGCATTATGCAGGCACACGGTATAGATTCTTACATATTGATCCCATGAAGACTTTCCTCGCAAAATGTTCCTGCTAATGCAGCAGGATTTTTCACTTTTTTTTCTTTCTTGAAACCTGTCCAGGTATTTGAAACGTGGTGTTAATGAGAAGGGCAGAGTGGCAAATGACGTTGAAACAGAACAGATATTGTTTGAAGATGTTCCTGAAGGATACTCGATGAAAATAAGCTCTGTTGTGCAGATTCGTGGTTCTATCCCACTCTTTTGGTCACAGGAAACTTCAAGACTGAATATAAAACCCGACATTATATGTATGTTATTGGTCATTCAACGTTTTCTATGAGTACCAAAGGCTTACATACACTTCTTATCATCCTTCATAGTTTCACTGAATTTTCTTTTGTCCTACAGTATCAAAGCAGGATCCTTGTTATAATGCCACAAGACTCCACTTTGAGAACCTTGTAAAGAGATATGGAAATCCAATAATCATATTGAATCTAATAAAGGTAGTTTTCTAGCATATTCAAAGTTAGTTTGTTACTAAGATTGCTTGACATTAGTTAATGAGTAACTGGGCCATTCAATTTTGCTTTCTATGATAACTAACAGACCCGCGAGAAGAAGCCTCGGGAAACAATTCTCCGAGCAGAATTTGCTAATTCTATCAGATATCTCAATAAATGTTTCTTCACTGAGGAGAGTCGCCTAAGGTTTCTTCACTGGGATCTGAAAAGTCACTCCAAAAAGTACTCATGGTTTCTTATCTAAATTTTATCAATTGATTTACCTAGTATTTACTTTTGAACTCTTCCTATTAATCATCAGGGCTGTAAACGCATTGACTCTTCTAGGCAGAGTTGCTGCATATGCGTTGAATTTAACTGGCATCTTTTGTTGTCAAATACCTGCGATTACAAGACCTGAAAGTTTGACGACTTGGTCCATTGTTGGGTTAGTCTTCTGCAAATGCGCTCCTCTCATTGTATTTGTATTCAGTATAATATGAGATTTCAGCATAATATAGGATTTCTCCCCTTCATTTCAAAATCAATTTAACCCCTGAACTAATATTTCTCTAAACTTATACTCATTCCCTTATAACACCATTAAAAATTCGTAGAAATCAGCGTTGGAATTACTTATATTGATGACGTGATCTATTAAGATGTAATAACTGAAGGGGGAAATAATTATGCAAAATATTATCCAAGGGATTAAATTAATTTGGAAAGGAAGTGGGGGTATATCCTAGATTATGCTAAAACCTCGGGGTTTATAATATTTTACCTTGTATTGTTGCATATACTGTTATTTTTGCCCTTGATGAAAATTTAAAATTGAGAATATTTTTCATCATATCAGTCTGCAGTATAATTTATCTAGTTAATTTGATATGCATTCGGCCACAAAATTGCATACATATTACTTACGTTTGTTCTTTACCAGCTACTTAAACTGATGATAACCTGGATGCCATTCAGGAAAGATGATGATGGTGGCAGCTCTTTTTCAAACCTTCTTTCTGACAGTGAGGATGGTGGGAACATTGAATCAGATGCTACTAATAATAACAGCAGTTCAATAGGAAAAGACAGTATCCAGGTTCCGATGTTTCAGAATGGAGTTCTGAGGACCAACTGCATTGACTGTTTAGATCGAACAAATGTTGCACAGTATGCTTACGGGTTGGTGGCTCTCGGGCAACAATTGCATGCTTTTGGATTAATGGACTCTCCAACTATGGATCTGGATAATACTTTAGCAGAGGAGTTAATGAAGCTATACGAAAACATGGGGGACACTCTTTCTCTTCAATATGGTGGATCAGCTGCTCACAACAAGGTTACTCTTTCGTCTCTTCATAACTGCATTGGAAGAAATGTGTAATATAAAACTCTCAAGCTCTCATACTCCCTGAAGAGCTTCCTAATTTTTCAAGTAGATAGCTTTAATCATGATTCTTGTGTCGTGATTGTGCAAATGTGATGTGATTATAAACAGATATTTTGTGAGAGGAGGGGTCAGTGGAGAGCTGCAACTCAGTCGCAGGAGTTCTTTAGAAGCCTTCAACGTTACTACAGTAATGCCTACATGGATGCTGAGAAACAAGATTCCATTAATGTGTTAGTAATATATACTTGTTTCCTCGCTGTTGTTCTCTTTCTAAAAGGATATAAACTTGTGACATGATTGGGATATCTCATTTGCTGTATTTGGCTTTCCGTTGATCAGGTTCTTGGGCCATTTTCAGCCTCAACATGATAAGCCAGCATTGTGGGAATTGGATTCGGATCAGCATTACAATGTTGGGAGGCAAGGAGCCAACTTCGGTGATGAGAGCGATAGGTACAACTTATATCGGCAGAACATTTTGATAGATATGTATTGGTCAAAGATTCTGCAGAATCGGTCACTTGAGATGTTTGGCCTTTATTTTTATCATACCTAATATTAATACGCACCAACTTTCGAGTTTCTGTAGATCATTTATTAAAAGATCTCTATCAGACGGCAATATTCTCTGCGACAGAGACATTTCAATGGAACCTAGTAGACATGATCAGGCTTTTCCTGAAATATCAGGAGAAGTTGCAAAGCTTTCGGAGTCCTCACCTGAGATTTCAACTTATGGGGGTGGTGGCATATCCTATTCCAGGTCTGCTTTTAACCTTGGTCCTTTCCCTCTATCCCCCAATCCAGCCTCAGATAGCTTTAGATGATTCTATTCTTTGCTTACAAGCGATGTTTGTCCATGATGTTGAGTGCAGTTTCATTTATCTGTTTTTCAGATATGCTCCTTCAATGTCTACGAAGAGGCTTTTTAGGGAAATGTTATTCGAAAGTGATCACATATGCAAGGACAATCAAGGCGATGAATGTTATTGCACAAATTTTCTTGATTTGGACATGCTCTCTTCCTCTGGAAATTCATGTGATGATGATATGAATGATAGGTGAATTCTCCAATAAGTCAGTCTGGTTTCTTTCTTTCGATTTTTAGACTTTTCTTTCGCCTGATATCACTAGTTGTTGTGCAGGTCTATTGCTGGCTTATCATCTGCCTACTTTGCAAATGATTTTAAGATTGATTCAACGACATCAGCAAGTGATGTTGGATCCAGCTTGAAGGTCAGTACTGCGATCGTGCTCTTTGTAATCACAAGTGACAAATGAGTACGTTGTCTGAAATGAATTTGGATTTTTTAGGGAAGTGGACGGAATGGGTCTCAGGTTACTTGCTATGACACGATTGCGGGATTTTCTGACAACTTTGTGGACTGGGTCACTCATGGAGGAATGCTATTCCACTAAGTCTTCCAATTGTCTTGTTTATCCCATCCCAAGGATGACGATGACCGGCAATTTCATAATACAGTAATACCATACAAGTTAAGTTGTTGGCTTGTCTAACCAAAAAAAGAAAAGATTAAATGTTGAATTGTGTAATGTTTTTATATATATACTGGCTATCTATGGCTAACTCCTCTCAGCTACCTTACCTTTAAATAAGAGAAGTTATACTTCAAAAAAAAATAAGAGAAGTTACACTGAATATATCATTGGAAAATATTTCAACGTCGACCAGCGGGTAGTCAGTTAACGAACTACTCACTCACTATTCGTTTTGGAAACAAATATATGAGGAGAGTCGAGGATGGTTTTAAATAGCTAACAATGGCACATAAATGCGCGTAAAGATACGATCACCAGATAAAAGTAATGAAAATACTTACAAGTCAAGTGTCACTGCAAATGGAGAAAATCTCAGTCATCAAAATTCAAGTACTAAAAAGACTAGTAAGAGAAAAGAAGTAAGTATGATTTGCTTTGATAACGTGGAGCAAAATTGGGTTTCATAATGGCCATTAAGCTGTAATAGCGGCAGAAGCCTCGGGAGCTGCAGCAGCATCCCGCCCCCATCAGCGGCAATGGTGGAAGCCACAACACCTGAAATTCAGACAACATTATTTAGAAGTAACTTAATTAAATGTCTTCTTTAAGTATAAGATGAGTTGCTTCTTCAGGAAGTTTCAGTATAAGCTAACTGAACAACAACTAGAAGAACAATAAACCTTCCCCTGCAGGAAAATCAGAGATTTGGGCAGTCCACTGATCTCCTCCAGCAGTATAACGAGGATAAGAATCCATGGGAGGAGCGGCAGCCTCCTCTTCTTCATCTTGCTTCGCCTCCTCAACTTCTCTATAGAAATACAAATCCACCTATATATATAGAATGCAATGAAAATAGGAATTACGATCGAAAAACCAATTAAGACACAGAAGAAAAGAATATTAAGAATGGGTGAAATTTAAGGCAGTACCGTGACATCCCATTTGTGGCCAGGACGAATAGTGCCTCGCATTTGCAACACCATCCTCACAAGCAGCCAGAAGAGGCAGCCTATGCTGTGCTTACCCTTGTTGTTCGCCGGGATACCAATATCTACGTAAGGCATTGGAGAGTCTGTGTCACACAAGGCAATGGTAGGAATGTTACCCAGAGCACCTTCTTTAATTGGCTGCAATAAAACCAAATATTATACATACGTATTACTTTTTCTAATATGATAGAGAAGGGAACCAAAGGAAAGGATTAATCTATCACCTGATGATCAGTTCTTGGGTCGGTCAAGATGAGAAGGCGAGGCTCACTGGAAACTTGTCTGAAGCTGATTGGTGAATGTACCCGGAGTGTGCCTTCCAGCAAGTGTACTGAGCAAATTGCCACACCGCCCTCTGACCATACGGCCTAGCAGACTGCAAAATAATGTCCTGAGGGTTCTCCATTGATACGATGATTCTTGCAGAGAGCTGTAGCTTCTCCCAAGTCTTTCCCAGGTTTATGATGTAAATTCCTGAACTCAAACAACATGAGTCAGGTTTAGTGAAGGCATCTAAAGGATTAAATTAAAGAGAAAATTAGATAAAGGACCAAAGTGATAAATAATTAACCCTCTCCTACAAAAACACAATTACATATTATCCACTAGTATATATTTGAGAGCATCTTTTTCCCTCTCTCTATTTATTTCCCACCATAAAAATACAGAAACCCTAGAGGAGGAGATCGCCGCCGACCAATCAATCAACCATGACGGGGAAGGCAAAGCCAAAGAAGCACACGGCCAAGGAGATCGCCGCCAAGATTAACGAAGCCACCACCAACAAAGGCGGAGGTAAAGCCGGCCTCTTAGACAGGACAGGAAAAGAGAAAGGCGGTCACGCCAAGTTCGAGTGCCCTCACTGCAAGGTCACGGCACCCGATATCAAGACGATGCAAATTCATCACGAATCCAGGCACCCTAAGATACCCTTTGAAGAAGATAAGGTCACCAACCTCCATGCTTCCGCTTCCGTTGACCCTGCTAAGCCCAAGCCTGGAATTCGCGGAAGCTTGAAGAAGTGAGATTCAAATTCGTCCAAGGTCACAGCTTTAAAAGAAGAAGAATTTTAAGGATGTAGAATTGAGTTATTTCTTATTGTGGTTTTTTTTATGTGTTTGGTCTTCTTATAAAACTCTTTCGAATGTATAATAGTTATGCCTATTAAGGATTGGGAAAAGATGGAGTTTTATTATTAATATGATTGTGTTGTTAGTGATAATGGACCACATGTAATGTGGGATATTTATCTGTAAGTTGATTATTGTTCTTATATTTTTATATATCTGTCTGTTGATTTCTCTCACTCATATTGGTATGCATTCGTTGATGTTCTGAATGAGTGTATGTTTATTTGCTGCTGAGTTCGTAATTCTGTCGATGTAGATTGATGAATGGATCTTCTTCATCTAATCTAGATGCCCCAATTCATTTAGATGCTTTCTATATCAGAATGCAAGTGGCCGAGTTTGGCTTTCTGTGTGTGTCTTTATCTATTTGGACATTTATTTTAAGGAGTCGAGTTGTGCTGTTTGTTTTGACCGCAAACTTGTCTGAAAGAGCCTGAGTCTCAGTGAGGATGGTGGGAACATTGAATCAGATGTTATAATAATAACAGCAGTTCAATAGGAAAAGTAGGAAAAGACAGTATCCAGGTTCCAATGTTTCAGAATGGAGTTCTGAGGACCAACTGCATTGACTGTTTAGATCGTACAAACGATGCACAGTATGCTTACGGGTTGGTAGCTCTCGGGCAACAATTGCATGCTTTTGGACTAATGGACTCTGTAACTATGGATTTGGATAATACTGTAGCAGAGGAGTTAATGAAGCTAAATGAAAACATGGGGGACACTCTTGCTCTTTCAATATGGTGGATCAGCTGCTCACAACAATGTTACTCTTTCGTCTCTTCATGACTACATTGGAAGAAATGTGTAATATAAAACTCTCAAGCTCTCATACTCCCTGAAGAGCTTCCTTTTTCCAAGTAGATAACTTTAATCATTATTCTTGTGTCATGATTGTGCAAGTGTGATTATAAACAGATCATTTGTGAGAGAGAGGTCAGTGGAGAGCTGCAACTCAGTCGCAGGAGTTTTTAGAAGCCGTCTACGTTACTACAGTATTGCCTACATGGATGCTGAGAAACAAGATTCCATTAATGTGTTAGTAATATATACTTGTTTCCTCGCTGTTATTCTCTTTCTAAAAGGATATAAACTTGTGACATTATTGGGATATCTCATTTGCTGTATTTGGCTTCCCTCTGTCCGTTATTACTACGGCTCTTTGAAATGATTTATCAGTAACTATTGTAGTGATGAATGTTGTTCTAGACTCTAGTAATGATGTACTACTAATGTGTATCACATGTAGTTAGTAACTTAAACCACAAGCTTTTCCTGTCCTGTGTCCTATTATTGATTGATTATTATCCAATTCAAGGCATTAGAAGTGGACGTTACAATATCCTTACCTTTCTAAAACTCCATCATATCTTCCTCTTAAAGAGAGAGAGTTCCACAGGACAGCCTCCACTTAATGACCATAATAGCCCTGCAGGGCCGAAACTGTCACGTTCTTCCTCGGGGGGCACAAGCGTCATTTTATATTCAGTGATCATCAATTCAGCTAGCTATAGTTGTGTACAATTAGTCTCTCTTTGCTTAAAAGGCTAGAAAAGTTTCATGATTACGTGCCTGGCATGTAAAGCTAATTAACATCAATGGAGTCAGAGAGTTAGAGAGAGAGAACTTCTTAATTTCTTTATTGGGACCAATCTCCAATCCGAATAACAAATTGCTGTAGTCCTTTCCTTTTGTTCCTCCCTACCCAACCTGCCTCTTGTAATAATAAGATTATTACTGTATGATATGGCCGCATCCCATTTCCAGCTGATACCAGGGGTATTGGTGAAGCTTCTTGAAACAATGAACAGTAATGTAAGGGTAAGGGGGGATCATCGATCAGTCCTCTTGCAAGTGATCAGCATCGTGCCGGCATTAAGAGGGGAAGAGGGGCTGTGGCCTGAACAAGGCAGATTCTTCATCAAAGTCTCAGATTCGTCGCATTCTACCTACGTGTCACTCTCTGGAGGAGGACAACGAGCTGGTCCTGAGCAACAGGTTACAGCTCGGGCAGCTGTTGTACGTGGAGCGAATGCAGGCAGGCACGCCTCTGCCCATTCTGGTCGATCTCAGGCCACTCCCTGGGAGGAATCCATTCGTGGGTAATCCAAAGGATTTGATGCACATGCTCTTCACTCATCAACAGGGGGATGATAGAGGACGACTAGGTGAGGATCAAGGAAGACAATTAAGTCCGTCTTCGTCCAACAACAAATCTTATTCAATCAAGGAAGAGAAGGCGGCCAGTGTCGCCTCCAGGTACATGACTAGTAGTAGTAGACAAGATGCCTCTAGGTATACAAAATCAGATGCTGGTCAAAAGGTCATCAAGAAAAGCAGCAGCAGCAGCAACAAACAACAACAACAACAAGATTATCCAGACACCTCCAGAATCATAATCACAAATACAATTGGAAAACAACGACGACCACCTAGTAATACTGGTAATAATAGTAATATTACTGGTACTAGTCGTGATTAAACAGGAAACAAAAGGATCAATTCCATGGAATTCCATGCCTCCCAACCTCATCAAGTCAGGAAAGGTAATCCTTAGGAGGAAGCATCTAGCTTCTATGGTCGCAGCACAAGCTCACAAAGAGGCATCCACTGCTGCAGCTCTTCTCAACTGCCTCAGGTAATACCTTTTCGTTCGTTCATGAATCATGAATGAATGATCATCACTAATTAATTAATTTCCATTGTTTTTCAGTATGTTTGCTCATCTTTGCTCCTCTGCCTCACCGGAGAACCCTCACTCGGCCCTCAGCAACTTCTTTGCCCTCCACCACCTCCTTAACCACCCAAAGACATTCGAGGACAACAAATCGGTACTTCCGCTCACAACTCAGCAATCGGCCATGGACATCCACCAAAACTCAGCCAAGCTTTTGGAATGGGCTAAAGGGGACGGAGCTAAAGAAATCAAAGAATTAAGACACGCTCTCGTAAATGAAACCAGGGCTTGGTTCCTTAAATACTTGGATACAGCATTGGAGGTGGGATTCATCAAACCACCAACAGAGAACAACATTGCGCTGACATTGACACACCTCAAGCAAGCAAATGAATGCTTGGATGGATTCATACTAGTAAGAGAAGACGACGACGACAGAGGACAAGTGTTGGACTTGGAGGAGACCAAGACCATCCATCGCTTGAAGCACAAAATTTATGCCTCCCTGCTCGCTCATGTCGACTCTGCTGGCATCAGCTCTGCAAAATCGAACCCGATGATTTGATTTATTAATCAATTTTATTATAATTAAACTATTTTCTTTCGTTCTGGTAAATTGCAAATAGCTCACTGTATTATACCATATTCCAAATGAAAACCCCCTTATGTTTCAAAAACAAAATGTTTCACCCCTAAAAATTTAACAGTGTTACTTTTAACTGTTGTTTTGTGGAATTGTCGAATATACCCTTGTTTTAGTTTAGTTCTCTCGCTTATAATGTACTCTTCAGGAACTGGAATCTGCATCTGCACCACCTTAACCCCATCCTCCTCTCACAACGTCCAAATTCCTTACTGATCTGGGATTTGTAATTATTGTTTCCAGCATCTATCTATCTAATGTCGGTTATTCGTCAATCAGTTGCAGGTTGTACATCTAAAATTGATTATTGTTCAGACTTTAGACTTGGTAAAGTGTTTTTTTTTAGACTTTGGAGTCGCTTGAAAGAGAAGAGGTAAGGTCAGTTTTGTCATAAAATCAAAAATAGTTGCTGATGTCATCATTAAAGTAACGTTTGATTAACGGAGTTAAATGTTATTGAATAATCCAATTGAATAAATAACTTTTAAGGTAAGGGGAGGGTCCTTTCCCTTGCAGTAAATTCTAGACCAAGAAGATTCGCTTCAACAGAAGAAAAGTAAAAGATACAAGCAAGCGATGAATATAATACGTTTGAGCTGGTTTTGGAAATCTGGTTCTAAGGGGGTCTTGGTCTGTCTCTCACGAACTAACGGTACATTCATTCTGCTCCAGAAAAGATAAAAGACGAGAATCTCTGACTTAGTGTGGAAGTGAAAGCCCTGAGACTGGTTGCTGAATCACCAAAGCTTTGATTTGACCCAGAAGAGAAGGAAGACGACTCCTAAGACGATGGCAACAGGGAGCCCACTTCCGAATTAGAGCCTGCAGTTTTAACTATACATGCAAACCACTCTTAATAATTTAACTGCATTCATTCATTCATTATCAAAAAAAGTAAAAAAATCAAGGGAAACTACCTGTCGGTTTAAATCTCTTGCTTTTTCGGCATAGCCTTGAGACTCTGATGTTAGCCTGGCTGGACATTTGACTCACCTCTCTGTATATTTTGAAACAAAATTAGTTCCCTGCCTGCCTCCTGGCCCAAAATGGGGAAACAGAACAAAAGCAAAGAAAAATCTTACGGTCCAGCTTTTCACCAACACCTAGAACTTCCCTGGACATTGCGAGTCATAGTATTTGATGTACTTCAAAAAGCTCATCATTCAGCTTTTGAAATATTCCGCTGAGTACGCGTGTCCTGGTACAGCTTCTTTGTTTTCTGTATAAAAGTATCTTTCAAAGAGAAAAAGAAATCAACCCCAGCAAAGCAAGGTAAGTGTAAAAAATGAATCAAATGATATGCATACCAAATTTGATGAAGGCATAAGGTCTGGCAGCTAGTCTCTATTTGAGCCCCATTAACACGCTCAAATTCATTCTTCAGGTCTTCCAGGTATTGAAAGGCTAGCTTCTTGGGATATGCACGGTCACACATCGGTCAGGTAACAAACACGACCTTCAATGATATAGCTAACAACTATCGGTCAAGATAAACCAGAGGTTTTAATTCACACAAAAGTACCAACTAACTTTTTAAAATCAACAATGCTCGAGTTCCCAGAAATCAAAAAGTTGGAGAGGAGGAAGACACCAGTAAACAACTACAGAAACATGAATAACACATATCAAATTCCGAAGAAATCCGGTCTCATCTCGTGTGCACAAACTAGATTACACACA
>JANIEQ010001189.1:0-12737 GCA_024708375.1 Oxalis stricta | reverse complement strand
GGTCCGTTGAGTGACACGTCAGCAACCGTGACTGTCGCTTGACGTCAAGGACCCAGACGATAGACGGAACTAAAGTTAAAGGAACCAGGTGAATGAAAGTATAGTTTAGGGAGCAAGTAGCAACTTATGAAAAGTTAGGGACTTTAAATGTCATTATCCCCCTTTCACCATTAAAAACAAAGAGTTTGCGGTGAGCGTGGATCGAACACGCGACCTTCAGATCTTCAGTCTGACGCTCTCCCAACTGAGCTATCCCCGCTCGATGTTTGGTGCAGGATGATTTAAATAAATAAAACTATTAATTTGACATTGAGGAGAACACTAAGCATGAATCACGTGTTGACTGAAAACAGAAAATATCCATCTTCTATTCTATATGAAATCAGATATTACAGATAATATAGCCTCTATAGCATGTCATTTTCTTCCAAATCCATGTTGATGAAAACGTTTCAACTTTCAAGTGCTGATACATTTTTAACAATTCTGGGAGGGTATGCATCTATTTCAACATCAATGTAGCTGAGTACCAAAAAGAACAAAAATCCGCTTGGAAGTAAAAAAGTATATAAATTTTTGGACATCGGTAACTGCCTGAAAATTACAAAATGGCAGTTGGTTCGACCAAGCAATTACTTGTTCCTTCCTTTGTGAGTGGTTGCAAGAGACGTAGACCACCCCCCATTTCGCCAAACTCCATGAACAGGAGCTTTCCTTCAGGTGGTTCCTTGCTTGCTCCACTTCTTTCTTCAATCTGATTAGGACCAGGATCCACATTACTAGCATCCATAAGGGCTGACGCAGAGGTATCTCTGAGTCGGTTTTTAAGAAACTTGGGGAGTTTTTTACGTGGCTTGTTGCCGCCAACAGCACCATTCCCTGATAGCTTTGCACTCGAGCTACCGTCAGTTTCACACTTCTCTTTCCCTTTCTTAGAGCTATCCCCATAGTAGCTTATATTCCGAATTGTAAATCTCAAGAAGCTCTCTTTTCTTCAGAGCATCAGGACAGAGTCTAGCCAGTTCTTGAACAAGATGTGAAAGACCGAATTGATGCACATAAGCTAGATATTCTGCAGTATTTATTGAATTCTGACGATAATCAGCCGATATTACTTTAAACACAGAGAACTTATCTTCATCATTTTCTAAAGCAGCTCGGATTTTGTTCACTAAAGCCTTGTTAGCAGATTGAATATCTTCCTCTTTTGGAGCAGGGTGACTGTTTCTTGACACTGGGTTAATTTTTGAGGTGGAAACTGGAGGAAATTTAGAGATTGAGTAGTCAAGATTTGGAGTTGAAGAAGAGTGGCTCTGGCTCACCTTACTACTGGTAGCTGAATTCCTTGACGAGCTAGCAATTCCAGAAGCTTTCATTGGTTGAACCTGTGTTGAGCTTGAATAACTATCCACTAAATTCCCATTAGTGAGCTTTGCAGAGGAAGAACTGGAGGATCCAGAATCTGAAATAGGCCTCGACTGGTAACTAACAGCAGATGAGTTAGACCGGTGACTTGTAGCTGAACTACCCTGAGAAGAGTTGAGAACCCTAACGGTGCCATGATTCCGTAGACGAAGTCGATCAGCCATTGAGATACTGCCGACACCTTGTGAACCGTGCCTCGATTTTCTTGAAGCCTTGGGAAGAGGCGGAAAGGATGATGCTTCCAGTGTAGAATTCCTAGAGTTTTGCCCCGATGCCTGAAAGTATCTTGAAGGTTGCTCAGACTCTGTTGTAGCTAACAACTCAAAAGAGCCACCAATTACGTTGATTTCATTCCTATTAGTTGGAGCTGCTTGCATATTCGATGAAGATTCATGGGTCCTTTCTGAACTAGCAGCTTGCAGACTAGCTTGAATGGCCAAGGAAAGTTGACCGTCTGACGAACCTGGCTGTCTACCATGACGCCTACCATTACGATCTTGCTCATTACCTCGTCTATACTGGAAGGTAATTGGTATCTGGACATAAAAGGTAAAATAAAATAAAAATATACAAAAAGAAAGATGTCTTCACATAAACGTGATAATCTATATGCATAAGCCACAATGCACAATGTGTCATCGAACAAGTGGAAAGTAAAAGAGGAACACAAAAATTGAAACAAAGAGCAGATGGAGATTTAAGAGGTAGGACTTATACACATACCTGAAGAGCATTGCGTTTTGAACAGGTTGTTCGCCCTCCATGTTCCTTGATGTTATGCTTCTACATTATATAAGAACTAACAATAAGTGATAATAAACTCCAAAATACAACCAATCAGAAATTTTCCGTATATGTAAAGTTTAAACAAAAGAAAGGTTTTGAAGAAATAAATTTCAGGAGCAACAAAAAATTCACAAAACAAAATAGATATGTGCACTATACTGTCAAGTGTCACCTTCATTTCAGCTTCGGTGGTAAAAACAATGAACTTCTTTTCGATGCAGGCATCATCTTCACATAAGAAATGATCTTTACGAAAATGGATCTGTGACATAGAAGTTTAAAATGTGTTCAGTAACAGAATATCCTAGTGTCTATATGGGGGGTGGGGGTGGGGGTGGGGGTGGGTGGGGGGGAAGAACAGTGATCAACAGGTTAGAAACCAATCAGTAAACGACCTCTAAGTCATCATAATTTTTATAGTATTCAAATTGTCCTGGGTTCTGCCTGCATCATGTAAGATGAAAGGATCATTGTACTAAATGTTCAAACTGTAATTAAGAAGTTAATACCTACAGCAACCAAAGTTCCGTTTACCTTCGACATATGTGGCAAGTGTAGTGCTCAGTAGACATATGCAAGTAAAGCTCATTATCCCCATAGAATGGGTTTTTGCAGAACTCGCATGTAGGATGTCCTGTAAATCCACCTCTTTCACTCTCATTTCCATCAACTTCCAAGTCACCGGTCTTCACATGTTGCTTCAATTGTTCTTTAGAATATAACTTTTGTTCACATATGAATATCTGCGTCCATAGTAGACCCATGGAGTCAAACGATTTCAAAAGGATATGAAAGTCATGATGATAACAATGGATAGAAGATCTATTTTCATCCCCATTCCACGAGATGCAACAAATATCTATCTCACCTTCCTACCTTCCAAACATAGACTGCAAAAGAACAGCCCATGCTGATGGAACAGATGCCCTCTCAGTTGCTCAACATTCTTGTAGTCTCTTTTCTTCTTAGGCCGTCCGTTACTTGATTCATCCACCCCATCACACATAGTGCATGATAGCTTGCACATGGCTTTAATCGTCTTGAAATGATCGAAATCATCAAAGTAAGCTTGTGTTGCTTCATGATACCAATACGACCCAATTCGACCCTCAACTGGATTAGTTGGAAAAGCTGAGAAATCACGAATCATCCTTGTATAATCTCCTAAAGCCTGTATCGGAAATAGGAGAAGAGCCATGACAAAATCGAAAATAAAAAAAGCTTCGATCTTTATCAAGTATAACGCATGGTGAAGACAGAACTACACATACTTGACTAAAACAGCGAAAAGGGGTTTGTTCAGCAATGGCTAACCTTAGTAATGAATATAACATTGGACTCTAACTTGCAAATGCAACAATGGTGATTGTTGCAAATGAACCTGAGTCGAACGACACAAGTTGAGCAAACTTCCAGATGACCACATGATCCATATGCAACCCATTCAAGGGTCTCAGCACAGACAGCACAACTATCATCCATTTCTTTTTTTCCTGCTTCAACCCAAAATCAATTAAACAGATAGATACATAAACCCCAAAAATCAATTCAAAAAAAGAACCCAACAAATTCATACATGCAAATGTGAAAAAAAAAAAAAAAAAAAAAAAGGGTTTTTATTACCTGAAAGAAGGAATCAGATCTGAGGAAGAAGTGGGTCACCTTGATTTGATAATGGGGTTTGGGATCACTCTCTCTAACATAAACAATCGGAGAAGACGAGACGGAAAAGTTTTTGTCTTGTTGTGTTTCTTCAGTTTCTCGCTGACTCAAAGTGACATTTTTTGTTCTCTGCCTAAACCAAGTACGGACTAATAATAACCAACCAACCAAACAGAAAAACTATTTCAGTTCACATCAAGAATAAGGATAGCGATTTGGGCCTAACTTTTCAATGCCCGCTATCTTAATGGGCTTGATTGCATTAAACCCGACCCGACTATGGCCTATTACTTTAATATTTGAGGTTTTTTTTTCTTCCTATTGAAATTCTTAATATTGTATTTTTTGTTCTAAGAAAATGATGGATCCTATGCCAAAAAAATTAACGACTAGTAAAAAAAATGATCCTGTTAATTTCAAAAATAAAAATAAAACTATCCTCATTATTTTTTATCCTTCAAAAAAATTATATTCGCATCGAATCATACACGGTGTGTTATCATGATCAAGTAATTAAGTGTACTTAACTGTCCGTTTATTTTTCATTTCGCCTCGATCTGTCTTGTCTCGATTGTATACTCAACTGAGTTTAATTTAGGTCATATTTTTTTTTTCTAGGTCATATGTAGTTGAAGTCGGGAAGATGCATAAACCTCAAAGTTGAATGTATATAGTAAACTAAGACGTAGGAAGTAGATCGATCGATATATCTTAATTAAGTAGACAATAAATTAAAGCCCTAATTATACATAATGAGATATTAATCTTAATTTCTTTGCTAGGAAAGAAATACATTAGGAAGGCCTAACCCTCACAAAGACACAAGAAGTACGTACCCAAAGCAAACTAATTAACTTAGAACACTTGATTATTCTAATTTCAGAAACATTATCATCACTAGATATGATCACTGGCTAGCTCCGATGATCTTTAGGGTGGTGAACCTATAAAGGCACCGCTGGTGCCGGAGGACGGGGGGACCATGACGCAGCCGGGCCCAGGGAAGACACAGTAGCCTGTGGGACCCATACCGAAAGTGACTCCACCGCTTGGGTTAGGAACGAACCCTCCGCTACCAAATCCAACCAAGTTCGTCTGTGGTTGCTTCACATCCCGGTACCCGGCGAGCTTCCTTCCTCCTACTCAGTCCGATGCAAGGACCAATATCACAACAATGGTGAGGATATGCAAACAAGCTTACCAGATCTCTCCATGTTTCACAACTCTGTCCCCTCTCTCAAAAAACTAGCTGAAAAAGCTTGTATAAGGGCAACATCCTCTCGATCTAATTTATAGTGTCAAAATATTGAAGAATGTCCCTACATGTGATTACATAAGTACCCTCAGTACTACCTTTTTACTATGAATACGTAGTGAATGTCCCAACGGTAATCGAAATATATATATATATATTGTATGTAAAGATGAAGAAATTATTATTAATAAAAATTTTAATAATGTAATTAAATCAAATGTCCAATTAAATAATCAATAATCCTCATATAAAGGTCAATTCTTCTAAAATATGTAAAAATTGTAAATACGATAAAGAAAAACATCGTTCAGGCCCGACTTCGTGAGCGAATTACCGAAAGTTCTAAACCAAATTTGGACAATTTAATTTCTTCTTAAATTGCACCATTGACAATTTTGACCATTAGGTATCATTTTATTAGTGATACACTGACACTGATTTAGGGCTTATTTTGGTCTCACGAACTCGTCAAAAGTATATATGACTGCAGAGGAATGATTTAATTAATAATATTAAGGTATGGGTTTTGAATTTATGATGTTTCTCACCTACCAGAAGCTAACAGCTTTAAAATCTCAGAGTTAATAAGCTGTCTTCAATAATAAATTCAAACACATTAATATTAATTTTCATTATCTTCGTACAGAATACTCATCTACCCTCATGGTACATGATTCTATATCAGGATGGGGGGTAATTTCCCCGGGGGGGAGAAAACAGATGAGGAAAGTTTATTACTCCCATTAATTTCTATGAAAGGGAGGAATTGCATTCCAGTCCACAAACATACTTTTTTTTATGAATTACCAACATGCTTTGTTATTATGATCGTTGATTTCCTATACATAACATGTTTTTCACATATTTATCGTTATTAATGATGGCAATAACTAATTTCCCTTATGTTTATAACGTTAGCACGAGATAAATATAACGTACAGCAACAGCTTTTCGAACCAGTTTAATTTAGTTCAGAATTAAATGATAAATTTATCATTTTGAGATATAATTAAGGAGAATGTTGAAGTATGCAATCTTTCTCTTTAAATTTTAAAGATATTTTTTTAATGATTTGATATTTTTTTAATGATTTGAATTTTTGACTTTCGGACTATAAAGATATGACGATTTAACTTGCTTGGCTAATTTTGGAGTGCGTTACGGTCTTAGGGTTTGAAACGGAAAGGTAGAGGGATATAGTGAAATCGAAAACACCGAATTCGATTTTGGTTAAGAGGTGATTAAGTTTATGCTTAACCATAATCGAAGACGTTGTAGCTTTATGCGATAAGACAAAAATTAACACCAAAGTCGAATACTATGCTTCCGATTTTGCACAAATTTTGTGCACAAAATCGAATACTATGCTTCCGATTTTGCATGCCACAAAACCGAATACTATGCTTCCGATTATGCTTCTAAATTTTTTTTACCAAAAAAACACTCACTTTCCCGAAACCTCCTTCGCCCAAAAAACAATCCTCCCTGAAATTTCCAATCAACAGCAATGGAATCTCATAAGAAAACTTACCTTAACGAAAGCGACCCTTTTGATGTTTTAGTTTTAGTTTGAGAATAAATGTGTTCTCTCCCAAAATCTATAGCACAGGTGATTTTTTTTATATTAAAGTACCAAAATGAGTGTTTGTTCAAGAGAAAGCAGAGTAGAGGAATAGAATGAAGTATATTTTTTTTTATTGAAGAAGAAGAAGAAAAGAGAGAGGTATTAGAAAGAAAGACAGAATAAAAAAAAAATTGTTTTTGCTTTTCACATTCTTTGCATGGACGAAAGGTAGTAAAAAAAAAAAAAAAAAAAAAAAAAAAAAAAAAAAGACATCTGTCCAAATAATTACAGACATCTGTCCATGGTTTCCTATGTAGATACCAGTATTTACTTAAAAAATAAATGAAAAAAATAAATGGGATGGCTATATTGACGTTTGCGGTCCTTAAGCTATGTCAAAACAATATTAGTGTATACTACACTACACAGTTGACCAAAAGCAAAACCAAAGCAAAAACGAAAATATAGTTTTCGATTATGCAAACGAACAAAAATTGGTTCAAAACCGAAAACACCATGTTCGAGTTTTGAGAGCAGAGTAAGATGGTGGTTCAAAATCGAAAATATTATGTTCGATTATGCTTTGTGGTAAAAATCGAAGACACCATGTTCGATTATGTAGAGGAATTAATTGGGTAATGATGTGCTAATGATGTAATTCGGTTACATTGAATCCGATTATGGTTTAATTAAGCCTAATCACGTTTAGGGAGGAAGATCGAACATGGTGTGTTCGATTTTCTTATTTTTCTCCACCTCCCGCAAACAACCACATAGTCTGTCCACCTATCACAATATATACATATTTATGTAATTAATTCGCTAATTTTGTTTGAGTTCGTCTAATTAATATTGATTGAAACTCGAATAATATTCCAGCTAGCTGGATCCTGATCATGTCTAGCATTATGCATACTCCGAACTAATGAATTAATTCAACATAATTTATTTTATCACATACTTACATTTATTTATCACAAAATTGCCATAATAACAAAAATACTCATGAATAATTGTTTGGATCATTTTACACTTAAATCAAATAATGAAAGAATTAATTAGTGAAATAATTAAAGTGCACACACTGATATCCAAATTAGTAAGTCCAAGCTAATTGACAACCCTACAATTCTTCCTGTATTTCACCCTGTGCCCCAGTAAGAACCTCAATTAAACCCATCTTCACCATGGCTGAAGCAAACTTACCTTCCCATTGCAAGCCACGCCTAGCATTGTTCTCCACCATGCCGGCAGTCGAAGGGCTAGACAAGAGAGTTTGATCGGACGTTAATAGGCCTTGACGGTTCTTCAACACAATATAATACTTGTTATCGAGCCTATTCGGTGTTAGCATGTCTAATTCAACTTTCGGATCGTCAGAACTCAGGATTCGGACATTTCTTCTTCAACACGTTGGCAAACTTGCTGTCCAAGGTAGGATCCTGAGGATGTGAAGCATTGAAAGAGTACAACCGATTTCGAAAACGAAGAACAATGTGACGTCCCAATAGAGTGTGCACCGGAGAGTGTCACCATTTCGTCTAAAGTTAGTCCTTTCCGCGCGAAATTGTCTTGAAGTTGCTTGGCATTCAAGGTAGGTCCAGGTAGGTGTAAGGAAGGCTCGTCCTTGAGTGATACTACTTCCATCCCGGCGTCCTGCTGGCACCGGATATTTAATCCCACCGGCCTTGTGTGCACTGTCACGAGCTGCAAAAGCAAGTATGTCGGCGCAAGAGACTGTTTGAGGACACATGGCTTCGATTTTAGCCTTGGCTTCATCGATTACTTCAAACCCACGTAAGCTTGGATTGTTAGCTGGATGTTCTTTTTCTGCTGCTACTCCAAGTGTTGAATCAAGTAAGACTGATCCATCACAACCCTGTAATCCATATATGACAAAATTAAGGAAACAGTAAATTATTATTAGTATTTATAATTGAATCTATTAATGTATTTGGGCCATTAATTCGTGTGGATTAAGATTCAAAAAAAAAAAAAAAAACGTGTAGGTTAAGCTCAATTCAACCTAAACATCCAGAATCTAGCTAATGCATTAATTGTATTATACTGTTATATTATGTGCAGTCCATGTCTAGTTGATATTATTATTACGATGCTGTCATAAAATACTTGTCAATTTTCACACATATATACTATACACTGTATAGAAAAATTGACTAATTAATTTGGGACGGAGGTAATATAAATTAAATGAAAATTGCATATTACCCTAACAAAGCAATCATGGAAGTGCATCCTAATGAGACCAGCAGCTATGCCTGGGTTTCTGAACACAGCCTTGTTGACGGCTTCCTTCACTGATAGCCTCTGCCGATGGACATGTTTTCCGAGTAAAACCCGATTTCAGAGAAGCACCAGAGATTCTTGAGGAGCACATGGAAAGGAAGAAAATCAAGCAAAACACTAAATTAGTCTGCATTTTCATCATCTGTATACTATATTAAGTTATGTAGCTCTAATAATGTATGATTATTTTAGTAGTAGATGTTGGAGATGGAGAGAATTGCTGATTCGAAATGCATATTTATATTTAGAGAATTAAGCGTGTGCGTTCCCTAAGCGTGGGTCCATTTAATTTAATATTTTAAAAAATATAACCAAGAGGTGTATACAGCAGAAATCCTGGAATATTTCAATTTAGCTAGTTATGGGGTCTGTCGTAATTAATTTTGATCACCTTTGAAAAGCTAGCTCAGATGGTGATTATGTTACTTAAATTAACAATTACTCATCACTTTGTAACGTCAAAAAAATATCATTTACTATTATTTCTCTAATTAATTTTATCACCTTTAAAATATTACTACATTACTTTATAAAAATAGATAATGCCATGCAACTGGCAGTACGTGAAGAGATAGGATCCTATATTTTGTCACACACATTATATATACAAATATAAGATTGGATATACAATATGTCCATTATCAGTCACAATTAAATGTTAATATAAATATATTTTTTAATACTCGAATTTGATATACATTTTAATGACGAGTTTAAGAAATATTAATTATTTGTTTTTAATTTTATACGCCTTCACTCTATATTATTGTCTTGACACCTCAATGACAAATACATTAATACTTGTCCCTCATCAACTTTGCACTATTTTTGCCACATATTAACTACATGAAAATTTTTTAATCTATACAATTGTTAGAGAAAAATAAATTAAAATATATGTTATTATTAATTTATATATAATTTTCTAAAATTTAATATCTACATTTGGAGCTGAAAATAGTATTAAATCATGCAATCAAAATGGAAACAACTAAAATACAAGTTAATGTTTATCAGCTTTATATACATGTAACCTTGCTTTGAGAACAACAAAGACACGATATGAATATAATTATACTATGTAGTATTATAGAAATTGAGAAAGAGAAAAAGTCATTTTTATGCTCAAGATTATGGCTAAGCGTTTGGTAGAGAGAACACGAAATGCTTTCATCTCCAGCTTTCATGATTACCAATATTCAAAGTCAAAGACATATATGTACGTATAGCCACAACCAGCTGGTTAATACTACTACTTAGTAGTTAGCTCCAACCACTACCATTTTAACTTTTGAACATATGCATGCAGCGACTTGTATTAGTAAGCGTATTTCGAATGAATTTTTTTTCGCTAATTCGGATTAATCTTTGATAACTCGTTTTTAAATTTAAATGTGCATTTTGCGACTTGTATTATTAAATGCGTATTTCGAATAAATTTTTTCGTAACTCGAATTAATCTTGTCTTTTCGTTTGAGAATCTTATTTTTATATGAAAGGTTATTCTGTCTAACAAGTACTCGTACTCTAATAATAGATTTTATGATCTTGTTCTAAGAGGTGTAATATATTTATCGATATACGCTAACATCTGTAATGATAATATGTGATCAACTTATTGATAATAATATATATGATTGTTCTAATTCAATTCTACAGTTACCAAAATTCAAGGTTTTGAGTTTGATTAGTATATGACTCCCTAGAATGCATAATATGGCCTACGAAGTCTCTGTTGTGGGCCTGTGGCAGTATGACCCAAGTGGGTGGAATATATGAATGCAAAAGACATCGAAATCAGACTGATTTCGGAGTGTGTACTCATTTCCAATGTTCAACGATGACAAATGAAGTTAAGGATCTGAGTGTTGATAAAGTCAAACTTTGAGGATCTGTAGACTATACCCAAATTTATAATACACTAATTTTTCAGTTCCTAAGTATTATGCCCTTCATGAAAATAATAATATATACAAAAGTAAGTTGTTTTAAATAAGAAATAACTTTTTACTAAAAAAAACAGGAATAAAACTTAAAATAAATATATATTATGTATGTATTACATTTAATTTGATATGCTATTTCATTTCTTAAAATTCAATTAAAATTTACTTATAAATATTTAAAACAAATATAATTAAATTAGATCGTTTTAATTCGATAATAAAATTTATAATTAAACTCAGGTATTATAATTAAAATAATTTAATTTAATTATTATTGACTATAAAATAAGATATTAATATAAAGTTTGAAAATATTTGAATAGAAAAAATTTATAATTAAATTTTGATTAAGATTAAAATATTAATTAAAAAATTAAAAATATTTTATGTTATATTTTAGTGGCAGAAATAATTTTTAAATAAAAAATATATATTCTAAATTTTATATAAAATATTATATATGAAATTTGATTTTATAATAAATTATGCAATCGGAAGAATTTTAATTTTCATTATTACGAGAGTATTGTTCATAAATATTTTTTTTTTGAAAAATAAAAATATGGATAAGATTTCTCATAGTCACAACACATAAAAGCCATAACTGATTATAATTAATTAATTAAATTAAAAATAACAATCTTTTTTATTTGAAATAATGTAACAATGTAGCAATTACTATTAAAAAAAACCCGAAATCAGCAAACAAAAACAAAATAACTGCAAAAACGAAACGGAAGCCATAAGCTTAATATAATCACATCACCAAAAATAAAACTAACCATGCATCAATTTGAATCTCTCTCTCCACTCCTCCTCTGTTGTTGTTCTGGCTCTCGGCTTCCTTCCTGACGGCAACTTCTTCCAATTCACGCAACAAGTAATTCTCTCTGCTTGATTGTTGTGGGTTTTTGATTATCATCAATTCATCATAGTATATTGTTTTCATACCTCTTGCTTCTGGGAGTGTTTTGGTTCGGATCATGTTATTGTGAGCTTAATTGTTGTGGGTTTTTGATTTAGATCAATATTGAATTGTGTTTGAAGGTTTTTGTGATAGCATATGTTCATTGTTTGCTATTATGTTGGCTGTGTGTTGCTCTTTAATAAATTGGTCGAGGGATGTTCTTGATTCTGTCTGTTAGATCTGTCGAGTAGTTTTTTGACTCTTCTCGTGATGGGTTTTTGATCAGATGCTAAACTATCTATTGCTTAGCTAAAGCTATGAGGAGTTTTAATTATGAATTTATGATGCGTTTATACAAATTGTTTTTATATGGTTCCATGTTTTGTTTTTATTATTGTTTAAGTTATATTAGAAATAAAGTCCCAGGTAAAAGTTTCCTATCTGGTTGAAGAAAAATTAGCTATCATTGATGATTTATCATAGGCGGGTCGTACAGTGGTATTATGAAGCTTTTTAAGTGAGGAGATCATTATTCAACACTTGATGTTTAGGGATGCAAAGCTCTAGATGAAGCGGCACATGGTGTTTTAACTAATTGTGTTGACTTGTACACTTGGCAATTCAGTTGTGATATGTGTTTCTTTTTATTCATAGAAAATTAGAGTTATCCTGTTGTAAACTAAAAGGGTGTGTAATTCTATGTATAAGTTCTCGGCTTGTGTTCATAGTGCTCTATGATTATATCAGGATAATGATTCATTGATTTGGGTGTCTTAGATTTAGAAGTTGCAACGCTGATAGCATTTTCTCAAGCTAATGGCTTCAGTAGGCATGGCGCCTACTTCAGGTCTGAGAGAATCTAGTAGTGGTACAGCGGGCATTGAC
>JANIEQ010001187.1:0-15161 GCA_024708375.1 Oxalis stricta | reverse complement strand
GATGGGCATTCCGTCGAAACCAATCACTTTTCTGACTAAACGGACCACAACCGGTTAAAAAACGTTGCAACTGAAACCGACTGTTTACAGCTTTTGTTTGCTTGGTCGGTTTTAGTCTTTTAACAGACCAAAAATCATGTTCAGTCAATACAGACCGACCTACCTTACATTCCAGACCATTCGGTCGGTCAAATATCGGGTTCGGTATATGCCCACAGCATAAATACAATCATGGTTTAAGGCTGAAGGTAGAATCGGATAGAAATATTACAGAACATGAAAGTTGTCAGTGCAAGATTCATGACATCCACTGGCATCTCTCATATCTCAATAATGATGACTGGTCAAAAACTCAGAATGAAATAGCATATGTATGAATTTCTAAATTAGACTTCTACTGATTATGGCCATACCTAACTCCTTCCAAAGTAATTTTCATTGACGTGGATACATGAGAATTGTATGCATTCACATAGAACAAAATAATGTGTGACAAACCTCTTGAATCTCAACCCCAGGACTTGAATACAACGTCTTGTTGGACGGAACAGGATAATCTGCGAGCACTTCAACGTCCGGGCCCACTTCAAGGACAGCTGAGCATGAATATAAACTCCACGAAATGTTTCTGGACCACCTTCCTTAGAAGCTAGTTCTGGAACTAAAAAGCTCTGCCCTCGAAACTTTGGGTCTGAAAAAAAAAAAAAAAAAAAAAAAGCATTTCTCCATTACAATTGACTTTTACTCTAGTATATCACATCTGAGTGCACAAAATTTTCATAATATATTGATAGCGAACAACCACTTGAAATCAGTAACAATACACTCAGTGAACCGAACGGTTTTGAAGTACTCCTAATGAAGACTCGCTACATAGATGATTAGGGACACAAATGAAAATTGTCAATTACCATTAAAATACCAGTAGAAACATCCCAAAAGATCTGAAGACTTATATTTTCGAAGAAACTTGCAGCCAGCATTCTTTTGTCCCACTTAGTTATTTCGGAAACTAACTCATACAACACCAAATTGCCAATTCGAGTCTTTTTACCCATGTATTCACATTTGTCATCCTGAATGTACAAACATTTCAAACAGTGAAACTAACCTGACTACCAAAATAATTCCGGTGTACAGTACAATCTAGACCACCAACTAGCTCCTGTCCTCCAAGTTTTTCCCCTGTAGTGGAAGTAAAGACATGATTTGATTACCAAGTCGAAAGGGATTTCGTTTATGTAAGAGTGCAAACAATATGAATACATAGTTTAATACATACTAAAGAAGCAAATGAAGGGCCGATGATTACCTACAGCTTTGTCTTCCAAGAAGATAGTCACTGCACATGTCCCCCAAACAGGTTTGCCCATTCGAACAAACTCTCTCAGAGCTGGAAACTTCATATACATGAAAAGTGACGAAATTTTTTAGTCCAGCAATTATTTAAACAACATTTCGATTTCATATTTGAAAAATACATGTCAAATTATCAGGCCATTCTAACAAAACTCTCTCACAACGAGGAAACTTCATGTAAATGAAGAACAGACCAGATTATAAGTTATCTAAGAAATTATTCGAAACAAAAAAACGAGATGATAACAAAAGCCTCCAAGCTTAATGTATGCAGGACATTTCATTTCATTTCGTATTGGAAACATAATATGTCAAACCAACAGACAATAATAACAAACTCTCTCAGAGCAGGGATTTCACTTAGCCAAGCGATTACTCAAACGAACCCAAAACGAAATACTGTATTAAGTAACGCCTCAATGTTTGATGTATTCAGAAAAGTAGAACATGGTGGAGCTAACCAGGTTGTGAAATTCTGCGAGTTTAGCCATGGTGGTGCTCTCGTCGCCGGGAATGATGAGGGGAGGTGACATTTTGAAGCTGCTCTGGTTTCCTTATCTCTATCCCTTTCACCCCTAACCTTCGAGCGCTGCAAATTTAAACATTAACATATTATTTAGATAGAATCAATCAAACAACAAAAACAAGAGATAAAAAGAGATAAAGAGAAAAAATCGTGCCTGCAATGTGTTCGTTGAAAGACCCCTGTAAAGCCAGGGTCATATATTGACTAGTGCCCCTGGCCATGGATGTCATGACTTGTCTTCTATACTACCAGTAATATACTGTGTGTGGGCATCATTTAATGAAAGCACAGACAGTGGAGTCTGGAGTAAAGACTGACTGACAATAGTGGCGGTGGGGCACTTGTTCCATGAAAAATACATTTTTCTGTTGAAATATAGTAATTGATAAATGACTTGTTTAATTACCACTATCACCAGTCACCACCAACACTTCTTCTTCTTCTTACTATAAATTAAATTCCCTACCCTTCATCAGTTCAATCACTACCAAATACCAACCATCCTTCTCCTAGTATTTCTTTCCATTATTTACTTCCATCACGTCTTCAAGCACATTTCGATAATAATCCAAAATCAAAAACCCAATTGTATATCTCTATGTAACTTTTTGTCCTCTTCTCAATTGAAGATTGGATTGGGATTGAGTTGAAATTTGCATTTTCTTTTTCTAAGGCTTCTTTAAATTCCTTAAGCTTTGTGGAGGTTGAACTCGACAACTTAGGATTCGGTTTTTTTTTTCCTTAAAAGAAGTAAGCTTGTGGAGCTGTATAACTAAAGAATTAAGAACTTGGATTTTAGAACTCTGGTTTTTTATTTTTTATTTTTATGGTGATGGGTATGTACTCAGGAGATGGCTGTGATCGAGAAAGGAGCTGAAGTTGAGTATGCCAATACACGACAAGGTACTTAACTTCATTTATTTATTTATTGTATTCTGGGTTTCTGTCACAATTAATTTGGTATGGAAATGTCAAATTCTGGAAAAATTGACTGGTCTAAACTGTCTTTACTTTACAAAACCCTTAAGAGGACTGCATGTTACTCAATACATTGTACTACTGAATTGTGATGCTTCACAAACTGTTTTCCAGTGTTTCAGTTTCTTGATGATTATAATTATGTTAATTTGTTTTTTTCTATTGGGGTTGTTTCTTTAACTTTTAATCCTTGTAAATGCTGAAATCCTTCAAGAAATCGACAAGATCTAAACTGGGTTCACTTCGCAAAATCCCTAAAGAGAATTGCATGTTAGTTAGAATGTTCGACAAAAAATCTTCGCCCATTATGTTGTAGTTAAATGAGTAACTAACTAAGATACTCTCAGCTCATCCATTATGTTGTAATTGAGAAAGAACTTGGTCGGATGTATATTTTTGTCATTTCTTTTTTTTTTTTTTTTTTTTTTTCTCTGGTCACTGGGTGGGGGGAATCCATGGGAATAACTGAAGAAACCATGCACACTTCGAATTGGAAGAAAAAGAAATCTGTTTCTAGAGATTCCTCTCAAGATCACCTGGAGACTCTTCTTCGGATTCTGCATTAGTAAAAATGCCTCCAACTCCGAGTCCAACTCCAAGAAGAGTCAATTTTCTCTCTGACACCAACAACTTCAGCTGATTCCAGAAATGCTGGGTCCCCAGGTCCATCCTCATCGAAGGCCAAGTCAGCTCGTTCAAGAGTCTCTTACCAAAGCTAAGTTTCAAAAATAGAACGTCAAGTTCCGATATCGAGAAGGCTTGCAATCTTGCTCCAGAAACTCCTTCTATGCTCCCACGGAAAAAGCCTTCGATCTCCAATCTCGAGGTCAATGTCTTTATCCAAGCTTTTCACCTCTCTAAAGAGAACTTCATCGTTTCCAGTTAATCCCGAGTCTGTACACAGTGGAAGTGTTTCTGGTACTCCAAACTCAAGTGTAAGGTTCAAATGTTACCCTTTTGAGAATTTCCTTGATGACTTTTTACCATCACGAGCCTTTCATCTATGAAAAACATGACATCAGGTAGGAGATGTAATTGTTTTAAGTAGCATCCTTTTCCATCTAGAGTATGTTGAATGAACAAAGATCATTGTTCAATTTTCAGAGAAGGAGCCCAGCGAGCCGATCTCTCGATCTATTTCTCTTCCGGTTAATGGAAAGGAGAGGAGGAGCATTAGGAGAATGGACTCATTTTTCCGTGTTATACCTTCAACTCCTAGAGTGAAGGAAGGAGATCAGAGTGAGATCTCAAATGCATCTCAAATGGCGGATGCGGGTACTTGTCTATTTTATTTTTCTTAATTTGCGTACTATCAAACAGTTTTTCTCCTTATTGGAAGCTAAGAATATGCAACCTTATATGTTTATCTTAGAATAATTTTACTACACTGTAAATAATTATTTTCCTTTTTTTTTTGATGATTTAATTATTGTCCATTTATTGCTACAACATACTTGCTGTGGTCATGAATCCGAACTCTCATCACAATCTGGTTATACAGAAGCTAGTGATTGCGAAGACATCCCTGAAGAGGAGGCTGTTTGTAGGATTTGTCTAGTTGAATTGTGTGAAGGAGGAGAAACCCTTAAAATGGAGTGCAGCTGCAAGGGTGAAAATGGCATTGGCTCACAAAGAATGTGCTATAAAATGGTTTACAATCAAAGGTAACAAGACTTGTGATGTATGCAAGCAAGAGGTCCAGAATCTCTCCGTCACACTTTTACGAATTCAAAGTGTTCGTGCCCAAAATGCTGAAGGAAGAACTGGGCAACTGAATGATCTTAATGGATATAGGTAAATATCGATAATGCATTAGAATTGTCTTTTCCTATAATTTTTAATCATTATAGGTCATAAGCTACCTAAGGGGGCTTACTCTGTGTTTTGTGTTGACTTTCGTTAAGTTCATAATTGCTTACTTGCATCATGATTCATTTATATTGTCACCTACTAAAAAATGAAAATTGTATTGTAGGGTATGGCAGGAAGTACCTGTTCTTGTTATTATTAGCATGCTCGCATACTTTTGTTTTCTTGAGCAACTCGTGGTAAGTCAACTTTTTTCACAGAGACATATCTTACCTTTACCCTCATCAATATATGGCCTTTATGAATCTCTGTTCTATGCAGGTTGGGAAAATGGGAACTAGTGCTATTGCCATATCACTACCATTTTCTTGTGTGCTTGGCCTTCTCTCGTCCATGACTGCGTCAACCATGGGTAAGCAGTGAAGAGCACTTAGATTTATTCTTGTGACTCGATCAATTTTTTTCTTCTGAACCCAACAAACTATTCAGCCAGTCATTTACTCAGTTCTGTATGTTTGTCCGGTTCAAAAATTTTTGGTTGTATTGGTGGACTTAGATCTTTTATCTGAAAAAACCTTATCAGTCAAACCAACGGAACCCTTGGGGTCAAATTGGTCTGTTTCGATTCAGTTAGTCGAGTTTTTGCCCACCCCTACTTGAGCAGGTAAATTCAGCTTGGAATAGTATGTCAGAATATTTTGGAGCACGTTCTTCTGGCTTCTAGCTCTGTGATTATGATCAGAAAGTTTAATCTAGGATATACATGCCTCTGGATCACTATCATCAGAAACAACAAACATGTAGAGCTGAAGACTGTGTCACAATTTTGCATAATCAGTAATGTAATACTAATATAATAGAAACTTGGGAAGTAACTATGGTAAAGTGGTTTCTATAATAAATTTAGAGCACAAATTTAATGATCATACAGATGGTAATAAATTTTTTAGCCAAAGTCATCGTTCTTCTGTAAGATTTTCTAGCTGAACCTCTTGAATTTGTTGCATGTAGTGAAGAAGATTTATCTGGGTGTATGCGTCGATTCAGTTTTTTCTGGTGGTTCTCTTTGCCTATATTTTTTACTCTCTGGTAAGAAAGTTTTCTTTTACTTGCTGGGATTACTTTAAACTCTATAATGATTAGACAATTATCATGTTTTGTTGCTTTTGCAACAGGTTCAGATACAAGCTATTCTATCAATAATTTTGGCGATGTTTGCTGGGCTCGGTCTGGCAATGTGTGGAAGTTCCGTCGTCGTTGAGTTTTTAAGGTGGAGAAGACGACGACGCTTCTTTATGTCAGAGCACAGTAATGGTCCCCAAGTTCCCTCGAGCTATACATTCAGATGGAGCTAGTCGTCATGAAGTCTTTAGGGTTTAGGTCTGACAACCTGATTTAGAAAATTCTCAAAGAATAATTGCTGTAAATTGAACGAACGACTCAGATTTGCAATTACGCTGCCTTTTCTTCTGTAAAATATGGGCAAATATAGGATCTTACATTGCAATACACATCCCTGAAAGCTTAAGTTTTGAGCTACATAAGGACAGTGCATATAGATTATAATAGAAATAGATAAAACGAAGATTCCACGAATCCGATTATATAAAATCTCACATTTCACGTTTATATAAGAATAATATATATTTGATACATATATATTTAAGTAAAGATATTGTATATTAGTGTAATGTATACTAAACTATTTATATTAATATATTAATATTAGATATAGGAGAGTAACTCTCCTGTACATAATTCGTATTCATTGACATTCATTAAATATTTCTGATCACATCTAAATTAACTCAACGGGCTCGCTCTAATACTAGTATATTTATAATAATCGATTTTCAATGGTTTATATGCACATAGTTTAAACGAAACCAATTGTAAATGGATCAGTTTTGGTTCATACTGTTTTATTTATTTACTTTTCGCTGCTGAAACCAAACTATCTGAACTGTAAATCATTAGTTTGGTTTGGTTTTGATATTTTGAACCAATATAATGCCCACTCCCTAATATGAAGGTGAAAATTGAACAAATCCAAAAACAAAAGGGCTAATTCAACCATTTTCTGATTTTCCATTCTACAATTGCATTTGCTCGTCCCCTCCCCTCACTCTTGATTGTAAACAGAAGAAAATCATCATCATGATCAGCGTTTTGGCTCAGGTGATTGCTACTTCTCGATTTCAATATTATGAAATTTCTGATCGGATTCTACGCCCTAGATTTTTCCGACCGTTTTATGTATTTTACAGGAGCGTCTTCTTGGCGCCTCATTGGGAGCAACACTGACTGGATTCCTCATTTTCGAGCATCGCAGACGCATCTATAAATCAATTTCGGATTCGCAATCTCAAATCAACAATCAACTTCAGGTACAATTCTTAAAGTTTTTTTATTCAAACTTTTCGTTTTCATATCAATATTATTTATATGGTTGCTTGATTGATATTTGTCGTAAAGAACCTCGTAACTGTGGGATTTGCTTTTAAACCATCAAATTATTTCTCTAGGAAGCCTTTCGTTTTTATGGTGATGGTTGCATTATCATGATTTGTTGCTTTTACGCTAACATTTAACTTATGTAGGCATTTATGGGAGTTTTTCTAATCTCTTTCGTGGTTTTGAGGTTCCCAAAGTGCAGTTTTAGAGTTCAATTGTATGTTTGTTTAGGTTACATGTGACTTTGTATCCAAGTGTGTTTTGCGCATTGAGTAATGCTAATAACCGCGCCATTGTATCAGTAATTAAACTCCTATTCAAGGTCTTCGAATGTAGATACATGGTGATTTTTCTTTATTCTAGTTGGGTATTAGTTCAGACTTCATATAACATTGTTTTATTGAAATTTTTTGTCATGCTGGTGAGTAGAAATTAGGATCTGTCTAGCAATATTTGGCTCGTGCAATTATAAAACCTGTGCAGCATTCCGTTAAGTGCGACAATGAGAATGTTGTAGATTCAATATTATCGTACTCAAGAATCAAGATTAATTTCTTGTCCAAAGGTGCACACTTAATAATGGAACATATTATTGATGTTTACAAATTTGAATCTTGGAGAAAACCACACTTATTTGGAGGGTTCGTTAATAGCTGTAGAACCTAAATGAATTAGTTTCATGGTAAATTTGCTTGTAGGGATAGGGCAGGAAATAAAAAGTAACTTTGCTAGCCTTAAAAGTTTGAGGGGAGATGCATGCTTTACATCACTACTAATTGTGTGTTACAATGAAGGGTGAAAGCAGCTATCTAATTGATCGAACATAGAGATCTAAAGAAAGATAAGTTTTAGAAAGGGAATGTTAGAGATAAAGTTAGGAGTGAGATTAGTCTTATATTTTCTTATTGTGTTTTGTTATTTGTTACTAAAACCCTTCATTGAACTAATTCACACAACTGGGCTTAATCTGTGTTACAATAAAGCAAACTAACTACCGAAAGCTATCAGTTCAACTGCTACTTGTCTAGCATAGACCTTCATCAGCGTAAAATTACTGATTACCCCCATTTAATTTTCATTGAAGCTCTATTTTACTCATGTGTGGAGACCCATGCCACTGAATACAGAACTAAACTAGATGCCGACAGCCATATTTTGTTCATCATCATTTGAGAAAAACATTGGATTGATAGACTAGTGTCTTAGTGTAAGCAAGTATGATGAACTTATTTGTTCTGGGCACAACAAGTGGATAAGCAGCATGTCTTATTTTTCCAGAGTCTCAACCTTTCTCTGTTTTCTTTGAACCTCAATTATTGAACCTTCAATGCAAATCCAGGCTTCACATTTTGCAAATCTTTTCCAGACTCTTCAAATGATCTGCCTTACACTAACTGCAATAAAAAAATAGCATGGCTATTATATCTAGGCTTTGCTAATGTAGCTATTTCACACCGAATAAGGTTTAGGTTGTGTGCCTGCGTTGATTTGCGATTGCAGATTTCTTAACTGTTAACATTTTGAACCGCTATTGAGTGTAAATGATTGGCCAAACCACTAAATTGGTTATCGTCTGCCATTGTTATGGCGTGATATGACTAAATCACTGCTGTGGCACTTGAGAAACCATTATATTTATGTTGCCACGAAAGAAATAAGAACTGAATTGAGAATAGAATCACCGACTTTAGATACCAGTTGTCACAATCATGGTGATTTAATTACCATTTAGATAAAAGTGTGTTACAAATGGAATAGAACGGCCTAAGCTTTTCTTCCATGTGTTTCTTTGGTTTTCTCTGCATCTCATGCATTTTTCTTTAATGCTCTGTTATATTTGGCACATTTATGTATATGGAATGTGATTTTATCTTATTTAGATGATGAGAAACTATTAAGTTTAATAATTTGATAATTTATCTTGATGGAATATTTCAGGTAAAAGAACCAATAATTGGAACAAAAGCCCGATCAGAGTTTGCAGTTCTATGGAACAAAGCAGTGGACAAGACGTTTGGACCAATAATTGCAGCTGTTAGTTCACGTGGATGGTAGAGTAGCAGTCTTGTGATAACTGCAGCTTAATTTTTCCAACATTGTCCATGAATGTAAACTTCTCCAATTTCCCTTTCTTTATGGGGTTAAACAAAGCATTACACCAACTTATTAATTTGGATCTCTTCATTTTGCTTGCGACTTGTTCGTCGCGTGTTGTTGCTGTACTGTTTCTGTTTGTTATCTGTAAAGAATAGACATCTTGGATGATCGGAATCCCAACAGACGTTCCAAGTGTGATTAGTTTTATCCAAGAGATTGAATGAGAGGGACCAATGCTCAAAAGTTGTTTAACGTTACCCTCGATCTCATGTTCCTATCACCAGCTGTGTAGTACTACTATTTCTAAATTTTAACATGCAATGTATGGGACCTTTGTCCTTCTGTTCGTCTTCTGCTAGTACTACCCATACGAGTAATAAGTAGTCGGGTAATTATTGATTGATAAAATTCTATAATGAGAACCCATACGCAAAATATCTTGAATTTAAGTGTTAATTATATATAGCAAAAGTTTACAAATCATAGATAAGAAAAACTTGATAATGAATAAGCAAACTAATTAGGTAACATATACTGAACAAACATAAATCATATTGCATTAAACTTGATTACTTGACGTTAAACGAAGTTATCTTTGATTTGCATTCCTTCTGCGTATGACTAGAACACGGTGAATGGACTTTGCTAAAAGAGCAACTAATGCAACCCCAAACACAATTATTCCGGCGATGCCTCCAGCTCCAACCCGGCTGTTATTACCTTTCCCTGAAGCTGATGATGATGCTTTGCTTTCGTACTGTTTATCAGTAGCTTGGATTTGAGTAAGCTTCAGGCAAAATATGCGGCGGTGAGTTTTTCTTATTAGCACTGGGATTTATAATAGGCTGATCTTCATTTGTCTTCGGACGGAAGAAATCAACTGCTGAAGGTAAAACTTTCATGTCACTCTCGTTTACGAGACCGTGAGGAGCTCTCTCTTCTTGTTGTGCTATGCCAATCCGCACATTATTAGTAATTTGGAACAAGAACAAGAAGAAGAAGAGCAAGCAATTTGAAGTCTTGTTAGGATTCATCTCTCCCAATACTTTTTTTTCTTTCCCTTCTAACACAGAAAACTAGTATACTAGTTTTTGAATGCAAGTCTAGATTGCCTTGGAGTTATATAAAATTCTAGTGGATAATGTGGTGGTTGCCTAGAGTAAAATTTTAGTGATGAAAAGGAGGATACATTGCAAAATGTTGATAACGAAATTAATGCTCTCTTTCTTATATCACTCTAAAATATACTCCAAACTAAAGACGACACATGTAAGGCCATGTGAAATCCAAACAAATATCAATTACTCCTTCGCTTCGCTGGTCCTCATAACTTTCGGCTAAGAATTTAATCTAGTCCTCCTTAATTAAAATGGAAATTGATTTCCATTTTATTTGAGAACAAGTGCACTGCAGCACTCTCCGCGTCTTCCATGTCGTCATTGACGACCAGGCGGTGAGACACGCTCACGAAACCATTGCCGTGCCCACTATTTTGTCACCCAAAATTTAAGCTTGTGCTTCGTATACGAGGCATAACTTTTTTTTCTTTTTTTTGAAGTTATACGAGGCATAACTTGAGGGGGAGTAGTGGAGTTTGATCCAAGTCCACTATTTAAAAACAAAAATGAAGTCCATTAGCATAGCATGAAATCGTTCTCTCGTTATTAAAATATTTTGCTAGCACACTTGGGACTTGGGAGATATTCATTTATGTATAGAGGAATCAATCCCTATTAGTTAGCAATTGATAGTATAGTTTGACCAGATAGGAAGCTAATGTGTATAAATGTACGATCATGCGTATCAATAATATTCATTCAATTCTAAATCTATACAATTCTTGTAAGGATTACCCGACGCTACAGGTTTTTTCTATATCTCCATCGGATTCCTTTAGCTAAGAAAAATGATCGGAGGAATAAATTAAAACAATTAATTGACAAAACAATTTGAAATAGACAAGGTTCTTCCAGATCTGACACTTTTGAAATGATGACGGTGGCCAAGTCGCTAGGCGAGGAACCTCGGTAAAGAAGGAATCGTAATCATGGGCAAGAGGAATTGATTGAGTTCTTCGAGAACTAGAATTGATGAAAAATGAAAAAGAGGTTTTAGCGAAGCGATATACATTTGTAAACCAGTAACGATTGTCGATTGCAAACATTATTTAACTGAAGTTTAACATGTGTTTTAGTAAGTTTTTTAAAGGTAGTATTTTTGTTTTTTGATCTTGTCCATTGATTTAAATAAAATGAACGCCCCTTTCGGAAAAAAGAAAAAATGAACGATAAACATTATGGTGTAAGTTATTTAGACTGGTACGTGCAATTGTATAAGTATGGGATCTCTTGTCTTAGACTTGCACATGGTGGTAGAAAATAAGAATGATCAAACGTCAATGATAAACGTAACCCTCTCCCAGTTTGTTGTATAAAAACAAGATAAAGACAAATGAGATTAAGTTGGCATCGATGATCATCATCTTGATTAACTAATTGAAAAGAAGATGAAATTACCTCCGCCCGTGGCTGTCAAGAAAGAATGCAAAGAATCCCCATGCACCATTGACATAATACATAAACAAAGATTTTTCTGTTTCCTTTATGAGCTAATCCTCAACTACTTACTTACAAAGTGCATATAAAATTTGATGGCACATCAAATCATTAAGCTAACCCATTTCCGACCTTAACTTAAAAAAAAAAAAAAGAGACACAACTCACACCCTCTAATTAATATATTGCACATTAACAATAGTTTTGTCAGCCAGTTGGATGATTTACACCAAGAGAAAGTTTTTATTAGTTTATTAGATTGAAAGATAAGAATGGTAATGATCTAGCTAGCCAGAGTTCCATATTAATGAAGTTTGAAAAAGAACTGAGTGATCATATTTATAGTATTAATTAGAGAAGAAAAAATATTTGATAATGAGGACAATGACCATATGATTTGACATTTTTTTCTTGGAGGTTGGGGGTTCATCTCTAGGAGCTAATTAACATCGATAATTTGTGATCGATTTACATATATATATATATATAAAATAAAAAAATAAAAATAGGGAAGAAAATCTAGCTTAGTTTAGCCAGAGACCAGAGTTCTAAGTTATATTATTTTACTTTGCTTTCTAAATCCCCATAATCATAATGCCTGAATAATAAGTACAGACCATAAATAAATAAATAACTGAATTTAGCTTATTTTTTGACCTAGACGATCACCCTATTGTTTCATAGCAAATAATGAAACAAACATACATGATTCATGGATGAACTAGTGAATTCAACATCATTTAATTTAATTAGATAAAAAACAGAGACATAATAAGGGGGAAAAAAAAAGAAGAAGAGAGAGAGAACACAAACACCACAATAAATACGAAAAAGAAAACATGGGATACAAAATACACCCTCGATGAACAAAATGCATAAAAAGTTTAATTTATCCTACAACTTCAAATCCTCCTCCTCAACTCTTTTGATATCTCAAACTGATTATTAATTAAATCCATCAATTCACCTAGGCATAATTGATGAAGATAATTAGTTAACTTAATTAAGCATTACTCCTGAAGGATCCAAGAGCCTTGATGGCACCAGCCCTTAGAATGTATTGGTGGTAGAATGCAGCTATTGCAGCTCCAATGAATGGTCCAACCCAGAACATCCACTACAAAATTAATTAAACAAACAAAATTTAATCTTTAATTTACTACTATATGTTTAAAATAAATGATAATTAAAATTTAAACAAAATAAAAAAATAAAATTATTTACTACTATATGTTCAAAATGAACATATAATTGACATGAGGTGTTACATACTTGGTCATCCCATGCCTTGTCTTGGTTGTAGGATGACAGCAGCTCCAAAACTCCTAGCTGGGTTAATACCAGTTCCGGTGATCGGAATTGTGGCCAAGTGAACCATAAACACTGCGAATCCGATTGGGAGTGGTGCCAATACCTTTTACAAGTGAAATAAAAAAATCAATCAATTCATTTTAATGTTATTGGTGTTTGAAAAACTTACAAATTAGTAAAACATTTATATTTTGTTCTAATATTTTGGTGAAGGTTAAAACTTCAAAGAAAGGGATTTATTATTGATTTTCAAAAGAGGTTTTTGTGATTTTTATATATTAGAAGAGCAAAAACCTATAATTTATTTGAAGTAACTTTTCGAAACTAATGAAAGAAAACTTACAGGAACGTGGGAGTCCCTGCATTTCTCTTGGGGTCAGTGGCAGCGAAGACGGTGTAAACAAGAACAAAAGTGCCAATAATCTCAGCACCCAAACCAGTACCCTTGCTGTAGCCCATCGGCCAGCTCGTTGGCTCCGCCGCCGTATTTGGTGTAGTAACTCTTTTGGAATGCCTTCACCAATCCACAACCACAGACTGCTCCCCAAACACTGTGCTACCATGTATCATCACCGCTCTTATTAAAGACACCTTCCTTGCTAAGAACAACCCAAATGTCACCGCAGGGTTTATGTGTCCTCCTGAAAGGGGGAGCCAAGTTAATTGTATTTTATTAATACAAAAATGTATGAAAATTGACAAATAATTAAGAACGATAGACCAATCATAATAAAAAATGTCAATATTATTTATGTCTTTGAATAGATATATCATTTTAATTTTTATATTTATTTAACATATATCATTATTATTATTAAGATACATGACATTTTTATATAGCAAGATTATAATTAATCTCTTACCAGAGATACCGGCGGTGCAGTAAACAAGGATGAAGATCATGCCACCTGAAAGCCCAAGCGATGCCAAGAATTCCAACACTGCCACAGTCATCGACGCCTAACTTGGTAGGGTCAACGGTGCTCTTGTACCCAATGACGGTCAAGACAGTGATGTAAAGGAACAAAAGTGTGGCTACGAACTCAGCAATACAAGCCCTGTAAAAAGACCACTTAGTCAGCTCCTCCTCCGCGTCGATCAGCGGAGCTGGTGGTGGGTCAGTGTAGTCCTTGCTTGAGTAGTCTCCTCCTTTCTCGGCCACTTCCACGTCTTTCGTCATTCTTTAATATCTTACACACCTTTTTTTTTCAAAAAGAGATCATATATCTTAAGTGGTGTTTCTGATGATGAAAGTTAGTGAAGAGAAGGTGGTGTTTATATTGGGGAGTAAAGACAACTAGCATTAGGTGAATCATTAAGAAAGATAACATAATTAAAATGGATAATTCCAAGTTAGGTAATGACACAAATTTTAGTTTAATTCTTTTTCTCAGCCGACCATACACCCTTGATTTCGCTTGCATAGTCCCCACCACTTTTGCTAACTACAACAGCTCTAATATTTTACTATATTTTTTCCTTTTTCTTCCTCCTATCTTGCCATTCGGGCCCATTCTTGGTTATTATATTAAAAATAAATAAATTTATTTGCTGTGGAAAAACAATTAACGTTTTTTCATTTTATAATTCTTCAGATGATGAATTATATGTCAGATTGTCTCAATGATTTATCTGCTTTAAAAACAATTAAATTCTTCAGATGATAAGGAAATTTGGTGTTTGTCGTATCGTAAAGCATGTTGAGAGATATATATTTCCAGTAATAACAATCTCAAACCTGAATATATATAAATCTACAGCAAAATATTATCGAGATTGGTTTGTTTTATAAAAAAGGATCTCCCTCATAATCTATGTTTCCTGTTAATATAGATCCGAACCCATTTTTTTCTGATCTTTTAAATTTTTCTCATATAAACTTAAATATTTAATGAAGAAAATTTTAGTTCTTACTTTTTTTAAGGTTAATAGGCTTACAATTTTATTTGACCAGGCTTCGCATATCTTATTTCTTTTTTATAAAATAAGAGAACAAGCATCATCCGAGTGAAAAGGCTTGTCGAAAATAAATATATTGTTTCAATAATCAATTGAGTGATGAGTGGATTTAA
>JANIEQ010001186.1:45000-46828 GCA_024708375.1 Oxalis stricta | reverse complement strand
GAAAGAGCTTTACAAGGGGTATTGTTAAAGCTTTGTGTTCATATGGCATGGGGATAATGCCTCGTTTTGGTGCTGCGGTGCGCTATTGCTTTGCTTAGTTTTATAGCTAACTAGTTAGCTTTCTCTATTACTCTACTTGTCTCATTAGATTGTCTTGCCTTTTTTTTCTATAGCTTTCTGCCTCAACCTTCAGACTTTTTTCCTCTGTTGAACGGGATGCATCTCACATTGTTTTATGGATTCACTCTAGGTTCTTCTTCAATCGAAAAAGTCAAGCCACTGAGATGTTGCTAAATCAAGTTAATGGAGTCATTAACCAAGTCATTCTTTAACTTCGGCAACCAGCAAAGAAAGACCGGTTCTAAGCAGCAGTAAGGCTCATAGCAAGCAAGAGCAAAGAGCTAACAAGACCTAGCTAAAGGCATTCCCACTAAGACTTGGGAAAATAAATTAAATTATAAAATCTAAGACGCTAAGCAGAATCTAGAAGCCGAAGGAGATCTCGGCTTTGCTTCTCCCAGTCTAGAAGAGCTCGAAGAGAGTCCTGGCTTTTCTTCTTCCTCTCTTCTATCCAATCCTTATTCTACTTAGCTCGGAGCTTCTCTCTTGGCTAGAAATCGTAAGGGCCTTGAGAGCATTGTCAGGGTCATCAGCCTAAAGACGGACGGGCAATCTCAGAGGATAGTTCAGACAGCCTCAGGGAAAGAGAGGTGTGATCCCGCTCCCAAGCCTGCGAAAAATCCTCTTGTCCAGTTCCTCGTATTGAGAAAGATCTGCAGAAAGGGCTTCCTTCAGCTGGCCTTGTCGGATCGCCAAACGGGACTCTTCCTCCAAAGTTGCTCGGGATCGATGGAACGAGGACTCCATAATCTCTTCTTGAAAAATCCGTATGGGTGTCTTCATAGCTTCAGAAATCGAGGAAGCAAGTAGCGAATCTGTTTTCGAACTGGGACGGAATCAGAGGCAATCGCCTAATCCAGAGGCAGTAACAGGATGCGGCGGAGACGGTTCAGCGGCCCATCGAAAGACGGTCCGGGCTACGAAGATGAAGACCCTTGGTGGCTTGCCTTCGGGTTTGAAAGGCGAGCAGACAGTTCCCAAAAGAAGTGCATCGCCTAGAGCTCGAGCTCGAGACATGTGCTCCTGCACTAGCCTTTCGTAATAGCCCTGATTATTCTGCGGGGGTACATAGTAGTATTCCCGCGCCTCAATAATCTTAATGCGCTGATAGATTTCATATGGATTTGAAGCCGTTGCAAAAGAGTCAGAACTTGACGACGATTCCAAGCTCGCATTTTTGACTACAGATCCTTGATGGGACGGTTCTGCTTCATCGCCCGCCACCCTTGGGATCGAAGAACGAGCCGACGTTCCCTCCATTTATGTTTAGGAAAAGGGCTCCATTAATACCCGAATCTCGAATGAATCCTCCGTCCACGAGGTCGAGCGTGATGGGCCGGAACCAGAATTGGAAGGGATTATTTACCCACTACATGCACCCCAAAAAAAAGGGTAGAGCACAATAAAAAAAAAAAGACCTAAGCACTAAAGTAAGTGGAGGCGGACAAAATAGCAATATAGATAGATACCTACGTAAAAAAGGAAATAAAAAAATAAAAGTGGAAAGCTAGGGATCACAAATTCTTTCGCTTTTGGCAGAAGTTCCTTACTCTGCGAGCAAGTGATTTCATATTACCTTACTCTGCGAGCAAGGGATTTCATACCTTACTCTGCGAGCAAGTGATTTCATACCTTACTCTGCGAGCAAGTGATTTCATACCTTACTCTGCGAGCAAGTGATTTCATACCTTACTCTAGCAAGTAAGTG
>JANIEQ010001186.1:5000-37500 GCA_024708375.1 Oxalis stricta | reverse complement strand
CAGAAAGTGTACCCAAGAAAGGTGAATGTGCTTCCTTATTCAACTTCTTACGTCGCTCCCAGTGTCTTTAGACTCAGTATACTTCATAACCTATGTTTTACAGCTCATATCTTGGATTGGAACCAAAGGCTGTAGCTGTGGCCACTCCCTGCATTCTATCGACTACAGTAACTTCCCTACCTGTCGGCTAAGCCACTGATCCAATACGGGGACTTTTTTTACTTTACTTCGTGATGCACCTTTGCTACTTCGAACACCGGCTACGTTGTTCCAGAGATACGCGTATCATCCAATTCCTTTATTGACGGCTCAGCTCTCGTAACTTCTGTCCTTTAGCCTAGCTCTCAGATAGGGAACAGTAACTCAACGCTGCATTTGCTAATAGAGATTCTCCTCACTAGCAAGTATTCATTACAGGGGCGTAAGTGACAAAGGAGAGTGGAGGCGCTTTCAAAGGCGCGACAGCGTGGTGAGTAGTAGAGGTGAAAAAAGTCTTATCCGTTTTGTCACCTCGGTGGCTATTTGGTTGAGGATAACCGAGCGAGGTAAACCAATGTTCAATCCCGAGCTTTGAGCAGAAGTTCCTTTTGGGAGCCTTGTCAAACTGCTTCCCGTTATCTATAAAAAATATCCTAAAAATGCCGAAGCGGGAGATGATAGACTTTCACACAAAGCTTCTGCCATTACCTTCGGTTATCTTGGCTAGGAGCTTGGCCTCGAACCACTCTTGGTGAAGTAGTCAATGGCAAGAATCAAAAACTTTCTTTGGCCTGTGGCGAGTCGGAAGGGGCCAATCATTTCCATTCTCCATTGAGCAAAGGGCCATGGGCTCGAGACCGATGTAAGTGGTGTGGCTAGCTGATGCTGAACATTAGCATACCTTTGATACTTCTCGCATCATCGCACAAGTGAGGTGGCATCTTCCTTCATGGTCGACCGGTAGTCTCCTTAACTTAGTACTTTATGAGCCAAGGCTCTCCTGAACGTGTGATTGGCACATATTCCTGCATGAACTTATCCTCGCACAAAATCCGCTTTTTTCTAAGGCACCATATATATAAACCTGGTCGATGACGCCTTCCTTGCTCGTCTTCAAGCTCTGATCGACGCCCTTACTCAAACTATGCTATCTCCATATGCTCGTTCTTCGTTAGACCGGATACGAGAAAGGTTACCTTATCTTAGAACTCTGGCTCGTTCGCAGCAATAAATATCTTCTTCTCTTGAAGAGAAAACGGCCACTCCATCCTTGACGAGATTAATCTTTTAATTTCCCGTTACCAAAAGGTGTCCAGCTTACTAAAGTCAAAGGAGCAACTCATCACCAACTTCTAAGCCTTTCAGGAAAGCTTTGACTGAAAGGCTTAGAAGTCATAGTTGGAGTAGCGTCAGTCACTCTTTACTAAAGCATTCCTTCCAGGGGTATTGGCTTCGTCTTAAGACGTTGGATAAGGGATGACGGTAGAAACCTTATACGAGAGTTCCAGGGATTACCTTACTCAGTGCTACGGACGTGGTTCCTCTAGCGTTGCAATATTACCACAAAAAATCTCAGTTCATTTCCGATTCTATTCCATTCTCTGCTTTAGGGCACTTACTAGAGTCAAAAAATAGCTATAATTCAGAATGAGGTAGAATGCGGGTTTAGAAGCAGACTACCTTGTTGCCTTTCGAAGCAAGATTCTTCTTTCCTTGGGGACAATTTTTCTCTTAACTGCGCAGGAATATGAACAAAACACGTGCATCCAAACACTCGCGTCGCTATATACCCGCTCAGTGCCGCTGCAGCTTATTCCCTCTCTCTTCCTCCCCCCAAAAAAGGAAAGAGATGTCCCGTCCCTTCTTTATGCACATCCATATACATAGCCAGACACAAAGGTGTACAATCCGGTCAAAATCTGCGGTTCATTCACTGTAGGTTCTCTTACTTGCTCTAGTGGCTGGCAAACGCCAACCTAGAGGGGAGAATGGTGATGGAATCGATTAGTTGGTTCCGAGCGGACTTGTGGAGCTGCTGCTTGGATTATCGTAGAATAAGAGGAGCCGTCTTAGGAAATGACTTAACTTAAAAGACAGATGCCGCCGCTGCGAGGCGAAGGAATAACTTGTCTGGTCTTGTGGTGCACTCACTCCCCTTACGAGAATGAAATGACGCCCCAGCTCGATCGGAGGTCAAGAGTGTGGTCCGGCGGAAAAACAGAAATCGTCCGTAGAAAGTGATACGTGAATTGCTCAGTAGTGCTTCGCCACTACCGTAGCTGGCGGAAATAGCTTAATGGTAGAGCATAGCCTTGCCAAGGCTGAGGTTGAGGGTTCAAGTCCCTCCTTCCGCTTCGTCGTTTAGTGGTAACGAGTGGAGTAGGCGGCGAGTAGAGTACATAAGCCCCTTTAGAGCTAGGGGCGGATCGAAGGTTTTTCCATTAGGATTGGGCATGGATGAGCCAGGTCAGTAAACTTCTATTGATTATTGATTCGACTAGAGGGACTCCTAACAGGAAACTTGTATGAAGGTGCGTGCAAGCCGTGGTGGACTAGGAGATGCAGGAGCAGCCAGCCGGATCGACCATCTTTGATGGGATTGGTTGATCGGAGTTTGCCAGGCCTGGAGTAGGACATTCCAACAAAATCTTTCTGATCCGCCAGCCAGCCTCTCAAATCCCATTTATTCATCGACAGGTAGGGTGAATTCTAAGGTTCCTTATTCCGGCCGAAGAAGAGGGAGAATTGGCACAAACAGCCCGGATCACCAGCAGCCCGCGTTTTCGACCCGAAAGGAATGGAAAATTAAACAAGAATCTTTGTTCACTATCTATGGAGTGGAGTGACTATCCTTAATCTCCTCTTCCCTATCTCCCCCCTTTTTTCCTTTCTCGCCGGCAGGAGAATCCATTTCTTTTCTTGTATTGTTTATTATGATTGATCTGTAGTTCAAGGGCACTCTTCCTAATCCGAGTTTTATTTGGAATAAGACCCAGACAGACGTAGAGTCCCGTCGGCCGGGAAGGTCCTTTTTCTATTGATTTTTGACTCACTCCCTTCTGGCCTTACCTTTTCATAAATAAGGGGTTCTTCTCTTTCCCCACGAGGGAAAGCCCTTTCCAGATGGAGTAGTGCATCTCTGTCTTGAAAGCCCGCCCTACAGATAGGAACTCCTATCTTTACTGCCTATCCAACCCGAAGACTCTTTTTCGTGGTGGAGTGCTTCGAATAGGATCCGATTCCATCCCAGCAGTCAAACTCCTTCCTGACCCGGCTCACCTGCCTCTGAAGCTGGAATGCCTTTTTTTTATAGAGGAGGCTACCCGAGGAATCGAAAAGTTTGAAGTGGGATGTGGAATGTGATTGGTGATGGATGGTGGTTATGAAATAAGTTCTGCATCAGATGATGAGCCCATGCGAAAACTTTATCTTTTATTGGCGCCCGGGCTATTCTATTTTTTCGAAAGCCTACCAACGTATAAAGGTTCCGATTCGAGCGAGAGCAAAAACGGGGAGGCGAGAACATCTTGATCGAAAGCTCTACTGTTCTGAATAGTGAGAAAGAGTTTTCAAAATTCGATAAAATCGATCGAGAATCTCATCATCTGTTAGGTGGGCCAACCGACCGATCGAGTTGGGCTGGGCGCCCATGTCACAGAACCTTTCTTCTAGCCAAGAACCCATTATTGATCGAATCGGGGCAGATCCAATTCATTGGCAAATGAAAAATCTACCGTTTTAACACTCAGAAAAAAACCTAGAAAATAGGAAGAGTCACTAAGACAAGAGCTAGGTAAGCAAGCAAGAAGGAGAGGTGCAAAAAGGCGAGGCAAGGGGCTCTCCATCTGACGGAAGATTGTGTCCAGGATCTGGTAATCTAAGCCTTGCTTCTTCTGGTCGGCTCGTATTAGCCTGTGCTTTCTTACAGGTAGTCATTCCCCCCGTTCTTTTAGTCTTTTCAACGGTACTTGAATTTGAAGTCGCGGTCATGTCTCGCCCCCCCAGTATAGTGACCGGTTCCATGTTTCCCCCGAATTTAATAAGTTCCAGGCTAAAGTGCCTGCTCATCCATCTTCATTCCAAAGGCGAACATTTCCATTGAGTGACTGCTATGTACAGTCAATAGTTCTTAACCAACCCGAGAGAAAGCTTTAAGAGAGAATAGGGAGACCTCGCTTCATTAGAAATTGGACCCGGACCTTCTTTCTTCTCCTGCTACGCCCTGAGAAAGTCACCGGGGCCGGCGCTCCGCGTTCTATCTAGGTTCCGCTCTTCCGTACGCCCCACCTCACTCACATAGAAGAAAGGGAACCCCTTCCCATAGAAGAACCCGTGTGAGTGGGAGGGGATTGAATCATTCATCGGATACGTCTTCTTCCGTGATCCATTTCATGTCAACTCTATCTAATTAGTTATCCAAAAGCCTACTTTACAAAACAAAGGGAACGTCGTGTCCCGGTAACCTTGCGGTTCCCGGTAACCGGCCGCATCCACCGGCCCGGTAATCTTCGTTACCGTCGGTTCCCGCAACCAAGCCTTTATTATTTCTTTCTTTTTGAAGGGCTTGCGGTTCATTACACCAAAGGCTTTCAGTGAACTGTTGAAGCTATCGAGAGAGTACCAAATGCTGACGGTGACGAAAGTAACCGACTTTCGGTGGACGCGGAGCCAACGAGTTCAGTCGAACAGCGTAACGAGTCTAAGGTTAAAGAAGCGTTCGCCAACGTTGATAGGTATAGCATTGCAAGCAAATAGAGCAGAGAGCTTACCGTTTGTTTCTATTAGAGTCGCGAGCTTGTTGTAGTCGGTCCTAAAGGGAGAACCTTGCAGCTTACTTGCTATATCCCCGCGTTCTTGCACGGCGCGTTCTTCGAGTCCTGCTTCTCCCTTCCCCCTCTCCCCGTTCTACCGTCCAAAACAGGCCGTATGGAGTATAGCCAAGTGGTAAGGCATCGGTTTTTGGTACCGGCATGCAAAGGTTCGAATCCTTTTACTCCAGATTATGAACACCCGATCGGATCTGTCAAGAACGAGCTGACGACTACAGGGGAAGCGGCTGACTGCAGTCCCTGAGCCCAGCTTGTAGCAAGCCAAAAGTGTGCCTTTTTTTCTACTTTGCTAAGAGAAGAGAGAGAAGGGAAAGACAGACGGAAGAAAGCAATCCCTTCCAACCAGCCAACCCGCGGAGTGGAACACAACACTGAGGCCAGGTTCTTCTATTAATCTCCTGGCCCTTGCTTAACTCCTTGTTCCGTAAACCGGTCGCTGGTTGATTTGATCGGACCCCGGACGCGCGAGAGCCCCGCCCCTCCTTCCCTCTTTTTTTGGTATTGCTACCGCACCTGTGATAAAAAAGCAGCTAAGATTCATAGTTTATGTCGCCTTGGTACGATTGGTCCCGATGAATCAAAGAAAAGAGCACTCCTCTAGTCGAAAAGAAAGAATCACTCACCTCACGAGGACGTTGGCCGGGTGGCATCTAAGATAAATTCTAATCAAAGACGAGCGTATTTTTCTTAAAAGAAAGAAATTCCCAGGGAATCTCCGCAAGAACTAGTCGGGAGCCTTGTCCTTCTAGGATCAAGATTCAGTGTCAAGATGAAGGGCGGTATCACCTTCAGTGGGAATAGATTAAAGCGATCGGGCGGAGGCCTTAAATCAGTAGGGCAATAGCATAGCTATTATTGACCTGACCCCTATCACTTAAAGGCGGGCCTACTTTTCTGAAAGTACGAAACGAGCAGCCGGAAACGGCTGTCCCTATTGTATTTTAGATGGAGTCATCAACAGGGCTAATAATCTTACCTTTACTTAGAGAGGGGCAGGCAGCGGTACCACGCCCTTCCGTGCTCGTAGGTTGACTCCCCTATGCATCCCGACTAAGGTCTCACAAAGGTGCACTTCCCCTATGCATCCAGCCGCTTTACTAATGTGAATAGGTTATACAGAAGGGTGGGTTGGTTATAAACTCTTATGTGCGTTCCTTCTTCTAACCTTTTGGTATGTATTGCCCCCTAACTATAGATCAGATCCACCGGACGAGAAAGTAAATTCCGCACTGCTGCTGAGTCGTCGGACTTATCCACCAAGGGATTCGTGGAATTTCTGTGGATTGCGTTGGAGGAAATCTACCAAAGCTAGGCAGATAGATAGACTCCCTTCCCGCTGCTAAGGGAGAGCAAGAAAAAAAGAAAATGATTGTTTTTTAATCAGCGCCCCCTTTTGGGTATGCAGATACTAAGAGTCCTCTCACTACCAACCAGTAGACATTATATGGCTGGGTCTTGCCGGTATCAACAACGAGAAAAAACAACCAAATGGAAACAGCAACGAACTATGGCTCTTAGCCTAGACAACGTCCTAGGCGTAGGGGGGATCAGAGCAACAGGGAAGGCCTAGAACGACGTTTTTCTTCCTGGGCTGCAGTAAGTAGATCGAGAGGTCGTTCCGCCCCTTGTCCCCTTTTTGATGGGTAATTTTTTCTCAAAAATCTTGCTCTAATCTGACCTAGCTGGCGAGCGATCCCAGTTCGCGGCAGAGAACAAGACAGCAAGCGAGCGTACCTTTGCTTTGTTCGCTTCTTCTCCACCAAGCACGGAAGTTTAAGGATAACTGTAGGTCGGTGGCTACCAAAGGAAACTCCGATTCGATCCGCCCCCCGGCTGGGAGGCATTTACCTCATCCCGATCACAAGGAGAGGTTCACCATGATGGGGGTACTTTTTTCTTTTTTTCTTTTCTCTTCCGGAAAGAATGAAATGCATAGGGGACCATCCTTTTGTTGCGGCATGCTCCTCAGATTTACGGATTCGCAGGGGGCCTCAGGCCCTACTTAGTTGACTGACAATGACAAAGGCTTGCGAAACTAAGTGGGGCCTTTTGAATGGAATCCATAGTAGTCTATCAGTGGTTCGAAGCGGCTTTGCCCCTTTTCAGTAGGGGAGCGAAAGGTTAGACCTTAGAAAGTCAGCGAACAGCGGTTCTTCTATGTAGGTATGGCGTTCGTTCTCCCTTGACTCTCCTAACGTCGAGCTAAGTGACTTCGTAACCTTTGCGTAGCGTAGTAGAATGAAGGCTACGCACCGACGCTCTCTTATCTATTAGCCTAAGCGTCTTCGCTAACTCGCTCGCCTACAATACTATACCCTACTATACAATATATTAGTAGGGTAGGCTAACTCAGCCGCTTACTTCTACTAATGTATTGTATAGTAGCGCCTTTCCTTTTTGAATAACCCATTCTCATTATCTTTCATAAGTAAAGTAGGCGAACCTATAGGTCCTTAGTAGCGTTGACAAAGAAGAACAGCCGGTTAAAAGACAGCGAATATTTTTTTATTTATATCCTTCTATTGAGAATTCTAGATATATATATAGGCCAGCTTGACAAGCTACCCTTCCTCTTGATCTGAGGTGCGAAGAGAAAGATTTCTTTTTTATGACTTCCACTTATCGATCCCGGACCGGAAAAGTGACCGACCAGGGCCCTATTGATGAATGAAAGAAAGGCTTTTTGAGCCCTAGCCCTGTAAGCCCACACCTGTGTAGAGTAGATCGTTCAACACCTGCGGCACAAAACCATTTTTGACCTATTGGTCCTAGTATCATAGGCGACCGAACGGCCGCCCCCTAATTACTAGACCAACCTGCTGTAATAATTCCATAAACACCTAGCGAAGATATGGCAAACAAATAAAGTAGCCCTATGTTCGGATCTGACAATACCATACCATAATCAAAAGGTACAACGGCCCGAGCGACCAGACTTAACATAAATGTAGCCACTGGAGCCATTCTAAAAAGGGAGAAATTAGCACTACTTGGTGAAATAGGTTCTTTTAGAATCAATTTCGAACCATCTGCTAGAGGTTGTAACAATCCGAACGATCCCACTACATCAGGACCCTTTCGACGTTGCACAAAAGCCATTACTTTACGTTCAGCTAGCACTAAAAAGGCAACTCCTAGTAGAAGTGGTAGAATTATACCAAGTATTTCCGCTGGAACAGCTATGTACGTTTTCGATTTTCTATTCACTCATGATCTGGCCTGGTCGACCCAATCATGATATTGAAGGATGGGACCTTTTCTCGAAAAACTCCGGATCTCGAGAAGAGGTGCAACATCGAATCCTGTTACGTTACTTTGAATGGAATCTTAGCCCTATCCCCTTCCCATGGCCAAGCATCTTTTAGTTAGTGCTTCGACCTTCCCTTCCTTTGACCAACGGGCCCTCGAACCAACCTGTCCCACACCCTCGACCGCCTATAGGCCTTGTTGCTGCCATATATGGATGATTTTCCATACTTCTTCCATGATTTCATTCGACGGTCCGCTCTCTAAGAAGAGCTCGTAGGCGTTGGCCAGGATGTCGACATGGGTCAAATCGGGACGCATCATCCGCAAATCCGGATTGATCATGCGGGAAATCAATTCCTGGGTCAGTTCCACCCAGGAACGCCCTTCGGGAAGAGAAAGGAATCCGCGCATTTCAAAACATTTGTCTTGAAGGATGCGCGACATCTCGGACATGTACATGTCCGACAGCCAGTCCACATTCTCATTCCCATTGGGAAGATTGTTTCCCGCGCCCCTCTTGGACATAAGGAAGAAAATGCCCAAAGAAACTCCAACAAGGCCCACAGTTACGAAACCTCCACTCAGAAATCCATTAACAATTTTCTCAACCCACTCCATGATGTCTTATTTTCTTTTCTCTTACTGCTCTGCTCCCCCCAAAAAAAGAGAGACTGATTCTTGTTCTCCGGAAGACGAAAATCGCTGGTTGGTCCAACCAAGAAAGACATGGGATTGTTTGGGCGTGAATCTACTCTTTCTATACGATATTCCCAAGACTGACTACCAGACCACCGATTGAATTGAGGACACTCGACTGAAACGACCCTTTGGACGATCGATGGCAGGAGAGAAGGATTCGACAGATTGAGATCGATCTCCCTTCCCCTCTTTCAAGATCAGATCGAGAGGTTTTGATTCCAACAGAAGGAGCATTCGCTCTACTTCTTCTTCCCTCTTCAAGCTCGTCCTTCTATCCCGATAAAAGAAGAAAAGCTTCCATTTCTTCCACTCTCGCCACTGATTCTACTTCAAGTTAAGTCACAACTGAAATTGAATGAACAAAAAATTTTGTTTTTTTTTACTAATTTCAATGAATGAAAGTTTCCAATCAGAAGGGATTCGCACCTACCATAAACTCCCAGTCATGAACTTCCTTTACCTTTTTTTTTAATAAAGTCAAGGAGAGGAAGGGGAGTTCTCATTAAACAGGATGGAGAATCAATAGACCTCTTGCCTATTGTCGACAGATAGGCTCGTACTTTTTTCTTCTTCCTCTTGAAAGTTCTCTCTCTTCATTAATTGATTTCGTTCCCACTACTTCTTCTATTCCAATTTCCCCTAAAACTATAAGATGTGAGGAAAGAACTGAATCCGCTGCTATTGGTCTACAAATCTGCTCTTTGCAAGATCAGCTGCTAGTCAGTCTTTGCATCCCTGCAGGAAGAGAGTGAAGATGCTGACCCTTCTTTGAAATCTATATCTTCTGTTTAGCGAATCTGGAAGAAGGAAGCAAGAAAACAAAGAGGAGTGGTGCAGCAGCGGAGGTGCAAGAGGGAACAAGCATTAAGCAAAAAGTAAATACAACACACCTGTGTTAAGCATATCCGTAAGCGATAGTTAAGGCACAAGAAGTAGGAGTCGCCATCATGAATCGATTTCAGTATCCCTTGCTTGGTCTGTCCACGAATACGGTTCCCGACTTTTATTCTATCTAGAGCTTCCTGTCTTGTCTTGTCCTGTCAACGGTCAACTCTCTCTTGCTTAGTTCCACTCCCGGCCAGAAGTCTTCTTTCTTCTGTCGTCCTGCTAACTCAAATCTCATACCGTTACTACCTTGGCATGTCCCTTTAAGGCAAGAAAGACGAGACCGCAATGGTTCTACTTCTCAACACACCTTTGACATCAGAAAGTAACTGTGGAGAGCAGCATGGACGCCCCAAAGGCCTGTCTTCTATCGTAAGGTAATTACCCGTGGGTGATTAAGCAGGGGTAGTATCAGCTACGCACCAGCAATGGTCCTAGATCTTTATTGTCTCTACCGGGAGTTCGCCTACTGAATACGGCAGACAGAATGAGAAGAGTGGCCTCTTTATGCAAGCAAAGACAACTAGTCAAAACGGGTAGACATGAAAAGCAGGGTATGGGAAGCTAAGAGAGGAAAGCAAAGCGAAGAACCATAACTATCAATGCCAATTGACCCCTGAGGCTAAAGCCCAATGCGAAACAACGCACCATCACCGAAACTTAAAAAGGAAGTGAACCAGTGGGCCCATCGGGCTATATAAGCCGGTTTCAGTCAGCGGAGGAATGATGGTAGGATGTCCGGCAACCACACTATATAAGATAGAGCTTGCAAATAAAGAAGAGCTTAGCTTCCCACATCGGAACCCGTTGACGTGCAACTTCCCCCATCTTGGAAGCGGGGGAGTGCCGTCCCTACCAAGAGGTAAGGTGACAGGCGAAACTAAACTCCCGGGGCAGGCTATCAACTATTACATTCACTTTGCATCTCGAAAATGAATTCCGTCTTAGCCGTGTAACTTGGTCTATTGGTCTAGTGCTATTCGGTTAAATGTCCTGTCCCGTCGTTAAAGGTCGAGGGCAGAACTTAGGGTTAGACCTCGAGGGTTATATCCAATGAATGAAGGGCACCGATGCCACCAATCCCCTTTCATCTTGGGGCTACTCTATGCCTTCCCGGCTTGCTTTCTTGGCCCAGACAATTTCTCTTTACTTGGCTCAGTCTCTTCGAAGATGCTCTAGGTAGAGGTTCGAAGAGTTGCGGCGAGTAACTGAACTTCATCAAGCCAGGAAAGAAGCTCGACAAAGACGGAGACGGAGAGGAAAGCTTCTGAGAATATAGTTTTGAGGTGGCATCAATACCAGAGAAGAGGGTGGGAATCCCCTCTTATGTCATTTCCCTCCTTCCGAGGATAACCATTTCGGTGGGGAAGACTCCTGCCTGGAGGCTGTAAGGTTTGTTTAGTTTTAGTTTAGGCTGCTAAAGACTTACTTGCCCCAACAGCCGTAGCTAAAGGCTTAACCCATTGTTGAGTACCCAGATTCTTCAACCCCGACCTCAAGAGAATCCGGGGAAAGCTCAATATCAAAAGAAGCTTGCTTGACCGGTAGGGAGAGAAAAGTTTGGGATATAATATAATCTGAGTTTGGGGCTAAGGCCTGTAGCTATCGGAGTTTCACTCTTCTCTTCACCGGAATTGGAATCTAGATGGAACAAAGATCAAATCTTCCTAAACTTGCCGTGGAAGGGAATACCCTACTTTATTGAATTTAATACCGGTCTTTCTCGGAAAGCAGTAAACGAGGGAACGGAACTCGCTTTCGACTTAGAGGAAAGAGAGAATATTTACTTCGGAAAGTAGGCTAAGATCGAGAGCTTCAATAGCAAAGAGGTGGTCCAGTTCCAAAAGCTTCCCTTGAATCAACTGCTATTGAAGAAGGTGCTATTTCTTTCTATTGAATCAGCTCTGGCACTTAGGTGCCTTAAGCGGAAGAAGGGAATAAAGGAAAAGTCAGTTGCAAGTCGATAAAGAGAGAGACTTTAACAGCCTAAAAGGAGAAGTGATCAATTTATCCCAAAGTTTCGAAAGCGGAGGAGAAGAAAGAGAGATAGTTGGTTTAGAGCAGACAGCCTTTGCTCCAGGCAGAGAAAGTCAAAGGGTCATTTTTCTGAGATTGGCCACAGCAGCGGGCCGTGCCGCACAGAATTGTGTCATAGTCTCTTTGACAGATAAAAGAGTGAATTCTTACTCGAATTATGACCCAAGGAGGAAAGAGGGATTGAGCGAAGCGGAGAAGAAAGAGCTCACTCGAGCCATAGGAATAGGAATAGGGAGGCTCGTTGAGACCAAACTGCTCTTAGTATGAGCTAGGAGATGGGACAATTGGCTCTTAGACCGGGACTTTCAAACTGACCTTTAGGGATCGGAGTTGCAAACTGCTTGACCTTAGGTAAGGGAGGTATCCCCATTCATTAAAGGGTACTAAGACGAACTGAGGAATGGAGCGGAGTGGAAGCTTGAGTGGTACTCCTTCTCTTTCAAACTCACTTCTTAAGGTTCGGAAATGCTCTTAGGGATAGGTGAAAGAGAAGAAGAAGAATCTGACCTCGAAATCTCATAAGAGAATAAATATTACGCCCAAAACTCCCATGCTTTACGTTGGTCAACAACCAACAAATGTTCTAATTCTTCTTAAGAACTCGTACAGGCTTGACGGAGTTAAGCTGTCTGGAGGAATCATTTTTTCTCAATCAATCATGCCTCAACTGGATAAATTCACTTATTTCACACAATTCTTCTGGTCATGCCTTTTCCTCTTTACTTTCTATATTTTTATATGCAATGATGGAGATGGAGTACTTGGGATCAGCAGAATTCTAAAACTACGAAACCAACTTGTTTCACACCGGGGGAACAACATCCGGAGCAACGACCCCAACAGTTTGGAAGATATTTTGAGAAAAGGTTTTAGCACCGGTGTATCCTATATGTACTCTAGTTTATTTGAAGTATCCCAATGGTGTAAGGCTGTCGACTTATTGGGAAAAGGGAGGAAAATTACTTTGATCTCTTGTTTCGGAGAAATAAGTGGCTCACGAGCAATGGAAAGAAACATATTATATAATATTTCTAAGTCAACAAAAAGCGCTTCCATCCGTCCTGGATGGTGGATCACTTGTAGGAATGACAGAATGCTAATCTATCTTCTACACGGCCAAAGAAGCATTGTTTTTTAATCTCATTATGACTTGGTCGTTCGGAAGAAATTCTTGATCAACCAAATCAGAGAGGGAGAAGGAGGAAAAACGAGTAATTATTTGGAAAAACCCATTTTGATTTTTGAAAAAAAAAAAGGGGGGAAGGCAGACTCATAAAGAAACTTAAACCTATTTTTTTTTATTCCTTTCTTATTGGTTTTCTTTTTCTATCTCTTTAGGTGAAAGGCCTATGTCTTCCCTATCCCTTCTTTCTTTCTCCCATGCTTTCCGTTCGGTCAAACCAACGATTCTCTTCTCAAAGTAATCTAGTTTTTCTAGTTAGACTTCTAGAAATGCAATGAAAAAACCATCCCTTCCTATTTGTTTGTACTGTCAGATAGACAGAAAATGTTACCCAAAAGAGCCCTTCTTTACCACTTTAGGGATTGGGGGTGGAGGGGAGTTTACATACAACCAAGGCAAAGTGGTTTATGATTGAATCTCAGAGGCATTCTTATCATTTGGTAGATCCAAGTCCATGGCCTATTTCGGGTTCACTCGGAGCTTTGGCAACCACCGTAGGAGGTGTGATGTACATGCACCCATTTCAAGGGGGTGCAACACTTCTCAGTTTGGGCCTCATATTTATCCTATATACCATGTTTGTATGGTGGCGCGATGTTCTACGTGAGTCCACGTTGGAAGGACATCATACCAAAGTAGTACAATTAGGACTTCGATATGGTTCTATTCTGTTCATCGTATCGGAGGTTATGTTCCTTTTTGCTTTTTTTGGGCTTCTTCTCATTCTTCTTTGGCACCTACGGTAGAGATCGGAGGTATTTGGCCCCCAAAGGGATTTGGGTTTTAGATCCTCGGGAAATCCCTTTTCTTAATACCCCTATTCTCCTTTCATCCGGAGCTGCCGTAACTTGGGCTCATCATGCTATACTCGCGGGGAAGGAAAAACGAGCAGTTTATGCTTTAGTAGCTACCGTTTCACTGGCTCTAGTATTCACTGGCTTCCAAGGAATGGAATATTATGAAGCACCTTTCACTATTTCGGATAGTATTTATGGTTCTACCTTTTTCTTAGCAACTGGCTTTCATGGTTTTCATGTGATTATAGGTACTCTTTTCTTGATCATATGTGGTATTCGCCAATATCTTGGTCATCTGACCAAGGAGCATCACGTTGGCTTTGAAGCAGCTGCATGGTACTGGCATTTTGTAGACGTGGTTCGGTTATTCCTATTTGTCTCTATCTATTGGTGGGGAGGTATATGAAGGAACGAAACAGTGGATTAAAAAATGAAAGCTCGAAGACAAAGAGAATCGGGCTTTTCCAAAGAATGACTGCTGCTTTCCCACTCCCTTTGATTATCATATACAAAAAAGCATCTTCCACTTTCCTACCAAATCTCTCTTTATTCTGGCACATAAATGAAGGGATCGAAGAGATTCTGGCAGATTATGTTCACCAAGAAATGACCCGAAATTGGATCTTGGTCTATTTGAGATTGTTCCTTTTAATCGTAATCAAAGATGTTTTCTTGTCTCTCGTTTCTTTTCTGAACAAATCGAAGAACCTAATGGATTTAATTTTGTTATTTAGAATGGGGAGGAGATAAGGTGAAGCGGCTCCCCGGGCTTGCTGGCTTGATGTAATTTCTGTTTTGGTTTTCTTTTTTTGGGTGTGTTTGCATGTATCACTAGTAGTCTTCAATGCTTCCGTTGTTAACTTTGTAATGTTGTGTGGCTGGTCTATGTGTGTGTAAGCTTCCCATTGGATGTACTCCCATGTAACAAAAATGCTTGTAGTGCTGGAATGAAAAAAATCCGCTCTGTTCTAGTTCTATTCCCATGTTTTGGGCAGAAAAATGGAATATTTTCATTAAGAAAGAAATAAGGTGTTTTTTATTGTTAATTTAGCACATATACAAGCCGAAACTACAGCCAACAGGGGTGTGTTTGTTGTCCTTTCCAGTCTAGTGCAATTTTGAATTATAAAAGCCTTTAGATCAACTAATAGCGAAAGAAGGAAACGATTTACCCTCTTCATCTCATCAAGAATTCAGAGAATGATTCATTGCCTTTTGCGATTGCATTTTCAATTATCTTTTTCATTTCCTCGAAATGTTCAGAACCACCCATTACATTAGTAGTAGTAGGCTATCTTGCTTCGACAAAGGCCTATTGTCTGGTCTACGCTTCCAAACGGGCGAAGGGTACTGCTTCTTCTTGCCTATGGTTTACCTGTATCATGCAAATGTCCAACACTTAGGTGCTTTCTAAGATCATCCTATATGAAAGATGTATGACATGTGTGGATAATGAATGACTTGAATGGTATGCAATCTGAACGTCCACAGAGTACAAAAGGTAAGACCACCTAATAAGAGAAATGAGCTTAGCACAACACGATATGGGATATAAACCTAATCCTAAAAGGAGAAACCTCATCACTGAACAATCATAGGAATAGAAGAAATGGGTTCAGACCAAGTGACATCTCTATGAGTTGGGCTACATAAAAGATCCTATTCTAAAATGGATGTAGGCTTAACTAAAGCCCAATGCAGGTTGAACTCTATGGAATCTAAGCCTCACTACCCTCTTAGAGCGTTACAAGGAATTTTTAGCCTAATGCAAGGCCCAAGAGTTTAAAGTTTGGGTGAAACCATAGGTGAAAGATAGCCTACACAAGCTAGGCCTAACACAAGGCCCCATATAGATTCAGCTTAGGGGTTTATGAGATATTGATTGATGGGCCTAAGCTAAACTTAGTTGATTGAACCTAAACCAAAGCCTATAGACTGAATTAGGAGAGCAGAGGTTTCATCCAAGACCAGGAAAGCAAGCTATATCGAAGCCCAATGCCAAGCAAAGCCCTAGACTACAAGTGAAGAAATGGGGTTCAACTAAGCCCTTAACCCAACATGAGGTGGAGCCTTAACCCGACACAAGATGGGACCCTATTAGAATAGAATAGTGGGCTTAGTCAAACCAACATAGGTTGTCAACCAAAAAGGGGAAGTTACCGTGATTTAAGGTTTATTGTTGATATCCTACCCTAAGACGAGAGGATTGGGCTTAGAACAAGACCCATCGGTGGATAAGATCACATCTTCATGACAAAAGGTGTACACGTTAGGCCTCACTCAAGGTAATGTGCCAACCCTAACGAGTCCAAACAAATTGGATTGGATCTTATTGTATGACAAAACCACAGAATGGGCTTAATTCAAAGCCCTCTCCTATTCTATCTAAAGGTCCATCATAGGATAGGGCCCAGAAACACAGCCGATAAGTAAATTTTCCTAAGGTGACAAAGAGCGGGCCCAACATAGAACCCCAAGCACACGCAGTCACACAAGGCAGGGGGGCCTATGGGAAATTTCTAAGCTCTCTAGTGTGGTTAAGTGTCTCCTTATAACTCCGGTAAGGTTTGGGTTACCCACTGGCAGGAAGCTCCCATTGTGCCTCTCAAGATGGGCTATTTAAGGTGGCCTCCCTTGGTCATCAGCGCGGTTGCTCCCCTTGACGTATCTCATGGCCTGGAGTGGGCCGTGGGTACTGGTCCGTGGGGTGGAGGAAACCGGTCGCGATCACAGCACGGGCCGAGTGGGCCAGGCGCCCGAAACTCGAATCCGCCGGGTTATAGGGCGAAAAAAGTACAAGTGTGTGCAGGTCAAGCTCATTGAATTGGGTCTTTGTTTGGAAATAGCCATAGACACATTATCATCTACCTTCTCTATCCCCATAGGGAGTCGCCACTGTGGGCACCCATACTTTCATCTCTCCACATCACTCTTAGGGATTCGAGTGAAGTAGAGGTAGATGATAATAAGAAATTCTTTTTCCTATTCTTCTAATTCTCTTCTTGTTGCACCATGTCCAAGCTTGACGATAGCAGTGGAAAGAAAAAAAGTAACCATCGGATTTAAATTCAAAAAGAAACCTTTCTTCCATAAACCTAGGCAAGACCAGAAGTTTATCTTTTTGCAAAAGACGCTGTTTCCAGCTCGAAAGTAGGGCTACGGGTGGGCGAAGCGGATTTGATCATCCTCTGCTTGTAGGGATCCGGGGTAAGAAAGGCAGATTGAACCGAAAAAACCTTTGGGATCATGAATCCAGACAAGTCGATCACATTCCTAAAAGGGAAAAGCACTGTTTACTGTCTTATCTAGGACATTGGTTGTAGAGGATTTCCTCTGCTAAGATCCCAAGTGACATAGATTTAGCTGTTGTGTTGATTCAATTTATAAGGGCATCATGGCTTAAGACAGCGAGTTCACCTTTGAATTTTGTTCGTGAGTGAGTAGGCCTTTCTAGGTAGATTGATTTACCCTTCTTTTCCGGTTCTGGGGAAGAAGAGAAGGAGGGAAAGAAATGGCCTAACCGCCGCTAGCCTTTGCTGTTACAGAATCGACTGTGAACTCTGCTCTGGATCGATTGACCGAGGGTTTCGCATTCGCAGACGATTTATAGTCAGTGTGCCGCGAGTGGCTTCTCGATTAATAAGCTGTTCTTGTTTTTTTGGAGTTTCCTTTTTTAAGGTGGGATCATTTCTTTAGGAAAAGGCCTAAGCGCTACAATTGACTTCTTTCCTTTGACATGAGTACGGTTCATTTCATAGTATGCTGGTATGCTTGATGATAGTCAACATGCGCTTAATCGGTATCGGTCTTGTTCAAGTGGTAGCATGGTTTGAGGAAGAAGGGCTGCCATTGAATCACTTTCTTTTGGGAAGGCAGTCTCATATTCTAATGATCCCGTCTTACCTGATGCTTTTTTCCCTTTTTGAAAAAAGAGATCTGTGTCACTGTCACTATCTTAACACATGCAATTGGACTGCTTTCCTTTACTGCTTTCAAGATTGAACCAGTTCCAGGTCCTGTAGTAGTAGGAGCTCTTTAATCCGCATCTGTTGTCAGAATTGCTACTATACTATAAGGGAACTTTAAGGGAGGAGTTCTCATACCCAGTTAAATGATGAAGGAGTTTTCCCGCCTCAAGGGGAATGCTTGAAATAAGCTCTTCTCTCTCTTGGCGACTGCGAACTCTGTTCTCGCTAATCAGGTCGTATCATATTCTATTTTAATAAGGGTGCATACGTTGAGTCCTGCGCCATTGTCGACTAACACAAACGGAACCCGCTGTCCGAGGCAGTCAACGGTGATGTTCATTCAATGGCTTAACATGGTTTGACCCCTCAGGTGGTAGATCCCGGTCAGTGAATGTGATGGCTTTTGCCTACTTCATGTAGGTCACGATTTGCGCGAGCCGCTCTGGCCTTGTGTCCGCTGGTACATGCACTTGGTGCATAACTGAAGGCTCGTTTATGCTTTTTTTAAGCCATTAGGAGACCCCATATGGAAAGATTGGCCTGTTCAGGTGTTTAATCACTTCGTCTTTGTAGGGCTTGTATAACAAGCTTGCTCTGATCCGTCTCTCGTTACTCTGTAGCATGCGGTCGAACCTACTTTAACCTCCCCTATTCTTGCCGTGAAAGTGAGGAGAGCTTAGAAGCAGCATAGCAAAACCAGGATTTAGAGTTTTTCTTCATCATCAGCAGCTTCTAGACCCACCTAAGACGGAAAATACAATGTTCGAACCAAAAAGAGGGATCTTTGATCCTCCGCCCAATCTTGACTATAACGTTTGTAGTGACAGACTAGCCCATATAAGGTACAACCTAAGACGGAACTCTTTTCATCGAGATGTCTTTTATGTCTTTTTAAAGTTCGCCAAGGCCCCTTAAAGCATTGCTTGCTCGCTGTTGCAGAAAAGGAGGATGCTTGCTATAACTGAGAATTCAAGGAAGACTTGTTCCAACGCCCATTTCTTGCTAATGATGTGATGAGAGAAGCACTTTCTTTCCTTTTTCTGTTTAGCCATGACAGACACCTTTATGTATGGCCATTTTGTTTGATACACCAACTACCTCGAATTAAACCCAAGCCCCTCTTCTAGAGCTGTCGGAACTAAAAGAAAGACAATGGCGGCTCTTAAATTACCTACGTACATCTTCATTCGCGATTCAGGATAGATCCAGGGACTGACATAAACATACACAAGCGGACTAGCTTAGTCTTTAAAACTTTATTATTCCTTATACGGTCAACACAATCTGAATCGTTCAAAGCCACTTTATAACGATTTTCTTTTTCATGCTTGACTAGTACCACAGTCTATGCATTTCCTTTTATCGAGAGAAAAACCAACCATCAATCACGACATTTCTTGTTCTGATGTATAAAACGTGCCAATTAAACTAATAGCAAGCGCTCGGATTCGTCTGATGTGCAACATCTACATAGGACAGTTTCTCCCTTAACAGAGGTGTCGTAAGTCGCCTCTTTCTACCCATCCGCCCGGGGCTGAGCAAGGTGTATAGTGAGAGGGAGAGATGGCAGCAGACGTTGTTCCGCATCAAGACGTTGCTCCGCATCGCAGCTTAAGGATATGGGAACCAGGAGCTCATTCTCGTAGAAGTGCAGTTCCTCTTTAGGAAGATCTGGCATTTTTTTTTTAATTAATCTAAGATGTCCGGAAAAAAGAAATTTATAGATCTAGAGGCATATGAATACTTTAATCCGACTAGAAAAAGTCCCACTGCGGATGAAGCCAAAGAGCCTTTTCTTTCTTCAAGGGCATTCGATGCAACAAGAGGATTAATTCACAGCCTTTACGCCGAAAGGAATAGGAGCTTTTGTCCGCCTCTTTTAGTTAATTACCAGTCTTAGTTATAGCAGTAGGAATGTGATCTTTGTCTTTAAGCTTGGCAGTCTAATCTATAGAACCGGATAGGCCAGGCCAATTAGTTAGTGCGGTTCGATAGCTTTTTCTCTTGTTTCATCAGTTGCCGTTGGTCCTTTAGTATTCAAGGCATGGCCTTGTGTGAAGGAATACGGCGTTATCGAATGCGTTCTTCGAGAATCCGCATTAGCGCAAATCCGATCTTTTCGGGGTTGAAGGAGTAAGCGCAGCTATTCAATCCGCATCTGGCTTGACTGCTGGAAAGCTTGACTTGGCTAGAAGGGACGAGCGACAGAAAGTTTTCTTTTTCTTAGTCTTTGAGGGAGTTTAGATTCCGCAGAACCTATAGGAGCAATAGACGGAGTTAGTGTGGTATAGCTGTTAGTAAGGCGTAGAGCAGTAGCGGTCTTCACTTTTCCTGTTACAGAATCGACTCTGAACGCTGTTCATGGCACGGTTAGCGGTGAAAAAGAATAGCGATTGTTGAATCAGTTTGCTCTTTCGACTGTGATTGCTCTTGTGAAGCTCTGAGGTGAGGTTTTGAATCCTTTAGGAGTGAAGGCAAGATCCGACTTTCAATCAAGTGAATAGCAGGCTTGTAGTTGAATCGAGATTGGCGATTAGTACGACGATCGAAAATATATCTCTTTCTCGCAGCTCGTGCTTGAAAGCGATAGAATGGAACTAAAGGAATGCTTGTTGACTAGACAACTACGATATTCCCTCTGATTCCTATATGCTTGAATAGAGATAATATCCCGAATAGCAAGAGGATATAGGAGAGACTAGGGAATGATGGGCCTTAGCGATTCTTCACTCCGCTAACCAAGAGTGAGCTTATTCAAGCGGATAAGATAACGGCAGACAAGGCGACAACGGCAGTTACTTGTGCAGCGGCAAGAGCGGACATCCTTCAAAGACTAGCACCGTTAGCGCAGGACGTAAACACCATCTTCTCTAATGCGTAGAGGGAGGGGAGGGCATGTGAGTTTGGGCTCACGAGGTCTCAAAAGCTCATCCTTTACCAAGGAGTAAAAGATAGACGAATACGAAGACCGTTCTATTCCTTTTGAATCTATTCAAAAGGTTCTAGAACGACTATTTCGGGGTAAGGTCTTGTAAAATTCCTCTACGAGTACTTGTTTCCAGTCATCTAGAGAGCCATTGACAGTTGAATGGGTTGGAAGAGAGAATGAAAGTCCTAGGGTAAGATTTTAATTTCTATGCCATTGATCAAGTTTCAGTAGCAGTTGCTAGCGTAGTTGTAGTACTTTCTTTCAATGGAAATATCATTCAATTGCCAAAAAAGGACAGTTCCATAAAGTTAAATTCATTGTCCTTCTCTTGATAGTGTGAATTCCTTAGCTAAGCTAATTCATCCTAGCGCCTTGATTGAGCTTCCTTCTATTACGCTCGAGTTTTCAAGTGAAAAGTGTGAACTTGCTTATCTTATCTAATATCCCTTTCTGTTCTAATATCCCGCCAGCAGCCTATCTAATCTCCTAGTGCTTTTCTTGGACTTGGAATACTGCTTTGCTTGGAGGAATTGTTACACATGCTATGAGGAAAGCGCTTTAACTTTAGTCCCATTGTCGGACTACTCTCTAGGGCGTAAGGCTACAGAGGCGAGTACTCTTTTAGGTCAGCCAGTTTCCTTCCAGCGAGTGTAGGCGTAATGGATAGGGCCTTCGTACCCGAGGGATGAGACTTGCCTTATACTATCTCTACAACAGCGGATATGCGACACAATCTTCCTTCACTCCTAACTCCTGAATCAACTAGGAAGGACACTGTCTAAAGCCTTAAGGTAGAAGAACAGGATGACTCCTAGCAAAAGGATATCCAAGGCTCGTTGAGACCTCCAAGCAAGGATTGATTAGTCTTCAAAGGGTCCCTTAGGGAAGTTCTTGAGACTTATTCCTAGCCATAGAGGGAGTATCCAACATCAAGTAAATAGCCTAGAAGGGGGGTGTTAACTTGTCCAAACCACCGAAGGGGAAGGCTAAACGAGGAATCTTATTATAGGGGGTGAGGAGAAACCGTTGGGATATTTCACCCCCAGCCTATGATATTAATTTTTTCTTTTACTAACCCCTTTTGAAAGACCGAAGGGAGAACAAAAGACTACGACTAATCTAGGACTTTTTTTTTTTCAGAGGAGCCGGACATGAGAAGATGAAACCCCCCCATCCTTAGTAACACCTTCAGGCATCAGAAAGGTATTCATGTTCATCACTCATTCATTCCTAGCTCCTTTCATCAACTAGTCAATAGCCTTAGTCAAGACTGTAAGGATAAGAAAGGAAATAGTACTAGACACAATAAAGGATATATTTTAAAACAGGAAAGTAAGTTGCTAGCCTTACCACTTCAACAAGGAGAGAGAAAAAAAACTATAAACTACCCTTATTTAAGACCGTAGGGAGTATTAAGGGAATAGCTAGGAAAGAACTCCTAAAGAAGGAAGGAGAGAAAGACAAGAGAGATTATAAAACAGGAAGCGGGCGTGACAAAAGGATTCCTATTAGAACACTAGCTCTTATGCCTCCCATCTAGTTACGTTAGGCCGCGCTTTAACTCCTAGCTCTAAGACGGAGTAGTCTTAGTTAGTAGCAGTAGGATTACCTGATTCCTTTGCTTTAGTTTCATGTCCGCCTTGCTTGCCATAGCCTATATATATATATATATTCGGGTTTGCCCACTGCTTGCTAAATGGGTGCCACCTAACTATGATTCGGTGAAGGTTCCACCTTCTACAGATAGAGTAGTTCTACTCGATTCAGATCGCGCCCAGTACAGCTTGCTCAGCTCTTTAGGCTCTTCCACCTTAGTGCGGGTTTTTCCCTCCGAAAAAGTTGGAGCTCTGCATGACGCCTTAATCCCACCCCCGTGTCTAAGGAATAGCATTGAGAAACAGCAAGACCGAGGGCATAGGATGATATTTCATGTATATCCTCACCCATTTACCGAACCCTTCCATCATCATGGAATCACGTTGAGAGGTGAGTGATCCACGCGAACTAGCCAAGTGCAAAGTCTTAAGCGCGGGGACCCATCCACGGCTAGGTTATTTATTTCCTATACCCTCTTCTTCGTCAAGACCAGTGCCTGCTACTCCTCCTCCTTACTCCCACTTTCTTTCTACTGGTTGGATGGAGGTTTGAGAATCCCAGGTCGGCTAAGCAGTAACTGCGGACCCTGTCGATCAGGGCCTATTTGAACTAGTTGAAAACAAAAGGCTGAGTTGCCCCTTGGGTTGGGATAAATTGAATCACTTTATTACTTTACTTTCTTTTTTTCACTACTCCGAAGTTATTGCACTTACAGAAGACCCATTCAACAAGTGCTAATGCAGTCGGTCACATCTTCTCTGTCAGAGACAGCAGCGGATAAAAGAGCAGCTAGCCCCCTTGGTTGGTTGGGGTCGGTTCTTTCATTCAAAAAGAATGGAGGTCAGATTCGCTAACCTTTGGGCCGTAGTCATTCACACCAACTGATGCCAGACTTCTTAAATCTCATGCTCCTATAAGGCTTTTAGAGACTCCACTTATTGTGATCCAAAGTGCAGCCTATTCGTCACGTTCAAGCCCGAGCGAGTCTTGTTACCACCTAGCTACTTCACAGTGTCCTTTCCTTTCGCGTACTCCTCTGTCTTTTTCCTATCTTCTCTCTTCCATTACCGAGACCCGTACATACAAGGAGCTAGCTAGGGCTATTTTCAAAAGAAGAATCGGAATCATTGCCCGGGAATCAACGATCTACGGTGAATTGGATTATGAGAGAGATTGGAACAGCATCCAATCCGAATCTTCACTCTTTCGAATCATAGCTTAGTGCCTATAGTAAAGTAGCAAGCTAGGGATGAGACTTGTCAACGAGGATGGCGAGAAGAAAGGATTGAGACCAAATAAAATCTCTTGTTTAGCAGTGAACGAATCAATCTGATCTTTGCTTTGAAGAAAGCGGGATAAAGGTAAATGATTTAGCTCAGGGCGTGAAAAAAGAAAGTAAAGACTCTTCCTGATCCTGATGTTGTCACACTCAAGAAGAAGAAGCTGTGATCACTCTACGACTTTATGTTCAGCACGCTAGCTTAAATGTCTTTGCTCTTTGACTTCTCTTCTACTTCTGTTGTTGGCATACCGGTCTTTTTTTGGTGGGCATTAGGAGTCTCTTTCAAAGCAAAGAACCAAGGACCAACGACAATGAAGGAGAAGAAGGAGCTTCTTTCAACTATTAAGTGCTATCTTTCGAAACTCGTGCAATCAACAAAAAAGTGCTTCGCCTTAGGTTGCGAGCTTTGGTTGCTAAGGTTCTCCGGGCACTACGGTAGGACGTGGATCGATCATAACGAGAATGGACTTCTTATCTTAATAAAGTAATAGAAGAGTCACAGTCCCTTCTTTCTCGACCAGACTCTTACGGAAAAAAAAAAGGAAACTGACTCTTTTCTCACACTAAAAATAGAATAAGAGAATAAAGCTCCGCCGGAATAACATAACATAGGCGGAATAAGATAACATAGGTAGCTCAGCTGGTTAGAGCAAAGGGACTGAAAATCCTTGTCAGTGGTTCGAATCCACTGAGGGCTGTGAACGGCGGAGAGCTTCCTTCTTTGTTTGAAAGATTTGGATGCTGAGGAGATTTGGATAGAGTCTCGCTCATAGATAGAGGAAGAGTACGCGCGCTACGGCTTACGAAGTTGATCGGATCAGATAGCCCTTCGGGCGCACATCCAATTCCGATAAAGAACTTGGAGGGATGGCTGAGTGGCTTAAGGCATTGGTTTGCTAAATCGACATACAAGAAGATTGTATCATGGGTTCGAATCCCATTTCCTCCGGCACGGAAGTGGAACGGGCGGACGAAATTAAGTGAGAGAAAGAACCTCTTGGTGGAGTCCCCCGGAGGACAGAATAGCTCTACTTAGTGACTAGGAGCGGAGAGCCCGTTGCGCGTTGTTTTTGTTTGACCGGCCTATCTTCTTTCTATAAGCAAGCTCCCTCCGGCCAGTCCCTTAAGGCTCTCGGTTCTTTTTCATGTTGGGAGATTATTAGGCAGTTGAAAGAGCTGCTCGAAAGCTTGACGAAGAAGCGAGCACTTACCATTTTCTTAGGTTAGGGCCCTGACTAGTCAAGTGGTAAGGTAGGGCGCTATTCGATGAAGAAAACAGACTTTAGGAAAGTGGTTTAGGTAGCTCAGCTGGTTAGAGCAAAGGACTGAAAATCCTTGTGTCAGTGGTTCGAATCCACTTCTAAGCAGGCGAAAGGTCCAAACCGTAGCCGGGAGCGAGCCGGATTTTTAAATGAAAGCCAAGTCAAAGAGGAAGCAAAAAAATGTGAGCGCTCCCGCACTATACGGCTTTTGGCGGGGGTGGAGGCATATTTTCTAAAAAAAGCGGTTCCCGGCCTTGTGCCAAAAAAAGGATGAGTGAGTTCGGTTCGAGTCTTCATAGATCGGGTAGATCTATATGCTTCGGAGGGTGAGACGAGGTGTAGCGCAGTCTGGTCAGCGCATCTGTTTTGGGTACAGAGGGCCATAGGTTCGAATCCTGTCACCTTGATGTGAGGACGTAGTCGTAAATTGATAACAACTAAATACAATTCTCCGGGTGATTGGATCGCCCCGGCGGGGTCACGCGCAGAGGGCCCTGAGAAGCGTAGCCGTCCAGTAACTGATCCTTTAGTAGGTGAAGGGGCATAGAGAACTCCGGTCTCCCTTGGCAATAGTTTAGTCTGCCTTGATGAGTGGGAGAGGTAGCCGAATTAGGATATCACTACTGGCACCGACTTCGCAGGAAATAGCGATCCTACAATAAAATTTTTATGCTAAGACCTTTTTCTACGATGCTTTCCATTTTTGTGAAACGATGGAAAATGCCTTTCCTATTCTGTTTTGTTCTTCTTTTGGTTTCTTATCTTATTTGCAATAAATTCGGTTTGCTTTTGTTATTGAATTCCTTGTTTTCTAAGATATTGGTTGCGATAGGAACTCGATCTCTGGGCGCCTTATTCATAAAAATGGGCTTCGGAGGAAGTATGGCTCTATTTCTTTTTTTCGCCCTTCCCCTTTTTGTTTTCTTGGGGGGAATAAGTTCCTGCTTCCACATGATGGATCCATCTGGCTCAGAAGCTGGTCCATCACGGATCCCCGATCTCAATCTATCACCTCCACAAGACGTGGAAGTGATCGCCTTGGATTCGGACGAAGAACCCAGCTCTTCGCGGGCACCCCTGTCCCAACCACCCGAGCCGGAAATCCACTCGGAACCCCCGCTGGAAGAGATTGTTCTACGTCGCAAGATGGAAGAACAGATTCTCCGCCGCTTAACGGACAAGTGTCCAGAGGGTACCCATCCGGAGCTACTTCTTCAAGAAGCGAAAAAAATCGCCTTCTTAAAGCGGGAAATCATGGATCGCATGCCCTCGGTGGATACAGACCGTCCTTCATTTTGGGTAGCTCATCGGTACGGCCTGATAACCGATGCACTACTCACAAGGACGGGGAGTGATAAAACGCGAAAAGATCTTCAAGATCTTTTGCACGGCATAGTGAACTCTCAGCCAAATCAAGTAGGCAAAATGCTCAAAATTCGTGAAAAATTTGAGAAGTATGGGACCTATAGATGTTGACCAAGAGAGAAGGGAGGAGGGGCATTCAGAAAGAGGAGAAAAGGGCAGCAGGCTAGTCCCCGAACATGCCTACGGAAGGTGGGGTTTAAGCGACAAAAAAAAGCGAGAAAGTGAAAGAAGGACCAACGACGATCCTATCCTAAAGCAGAAGGAGGAGTAGGAGGAGGAAAGAAAAGAAAAAGCTTATGATGAGCATCTATTTGAGTCGATCATTTCCAAGATCTAATTCCAGTTTTTTCTTATGTAGTGGAAACGCCTTACAATCTGAAGTTTTACGCTTAAGAGAAGAAATGTTCTTGGTAGATGCAGGACTTGGGACCCCCAGAATTTGTATGCAAGATGAGCTTACAGGAGTGAAAATCAACCGAGCCACCAGGTTTGAGAATAAGGTGGGATCCCTGGATGTAGTGGCCGGTGAATCACTGATCAAAGAGCAGATTTTGAAGAGATTCTTCATCGATGTAGTGGCCGGTGAATCACTGATCAAAGAGCGAGCAGCCGCCAGGTTTAAGGATTTGGTGGGATCCCTGGATGTAGTGGCTGGTGAACCGCTTCTTCTTCCACGAAGATTCAGACAAAACCGAGCTTGGATGGAACTGAACAAGATTTGGCGAACAAATAAAAAGGTCAAAGGCTTTATTATTCAAAGAATCAAAGGAGGTTATTCAGTAGCCATCGCTGGTTTCATTACTTTTCTTCCATTCCGTCCTCGCAAAAAAAGAAATAGAATATCGAAGAATCAAAGAAATAGAATATCGAAGAATCAAAGAAATAGAATATCGAAGAATCGATTCATCATTGAGAGCATTAACCCCAAAAGGACGAATATTGTGGTTCACCGGCAAACCCCAAAACAAGGAGAAAGATTGTTGTGGTTAACCGGCAGAAAAAAAAAAAAAGAGCACGTTTTTAAATTCTTTTTCCTAGCATCTCCTGAGAAAACTTTTTCACCTTAATCCATTCTTTTGTTGAGGGTCTGGCACTTTTTCCGGTCCTCTATTTACATAGGGAAGAAAGTCAAAAGGTAATTTCAGAGCTTCAAACATGACGGGATCCCCGGATGCATTGTTTTTCACTTTTGTCGTTGGTTCTCATGGACGTGAAGATATAGCTTGTGTGCTGTTAAAAAAGTAGCAGGTCTCCGCCCCTTCTCTTAGTAGGGCTGCGTATCCGTAGTTTGAATACACTTCTCAGTGGTCGAAGGCACAGTCTTCATCTCCTTGAATCGAATGCGATAATCTGCGAGAATTGCTTATGGCAAAGGACGATGCCCACGCTTCAGGTCGATCAGAAAGAAAGAAAAAAAGGTAGAGCTCCAGTGCCATTTTCCTGATTTCTAGTTATAAAGGGCATTACGCAGAAGGAGGAGTGGGTCAGATGGGGAAGGTAAAGAGAGAGTCTATTGAGCCACTTGGCACGGGATTTGTTCTGTGGCAGAATCCGTAAAAGTTCCAATGGAGTGATCGGTAAGTCCTCACTGAAGAAAGTAAGTAGCGAACCATGAAAGTAAGTCATTTTCTAGGGAATGTTTTTCCTGTCTTGAAAGCTGAAGGAAGTCAAGTATCTATCTAGTACTACGTGAGCCAGTCAACAGATTTTCTCACGATAAAGAGTTGCTCAAGGTCAGGGACTCGAGGTCAAATCAATGTTCAAAGGACAGATTCCGTAGGGGGAGGACAGCGAAGCCTTACTAGTCTCATAAGTCAGTTCCGGAAGAAAGCCGGTGAATCCGCTGAAGAAAGCCGGTGAGCCAGACGAGCTATAGAGAGTCATTGAATCCCGGGTTTTTCTCAAAAAAGCGCACATGCCGAGACACATTCCGAGCAACAAGATCAAAAAGAGAGTGACTGGACGGATAACCGAGACGGGCACTGGAGTGAAAGGTGCCCTGATGTGCAAAGCATGTATGGCACGAGAGTCAAGAAAAGGCACCACCAAATTCGGCCTCTTCGCCGACTGATAGGTCTTAGAGATTTGTTTTCCTACGATTTGTCTTCTGCTACTGATAGATTTCCTCTATCGTTCCAGGAGACATTAGTAGAAAGACTCTTCATTCAATAAGACTGTTCGTTTTTCTTTCATTTTCTTTCTTCAAAGGCACATGCACTAGGTTACTTACGGATACTTAATCTCAATCGTCCAGGAGCAGAGCACTTCGTTAGATTTGCATGTGTTAAGCATCATTCCATTCCACTTTTTAGGCGGGGGCAGGATTCGAACCTGCAATCTTCAGGTCATGAGCCTGATGAGTTGACCAATTCCTCTACCCCGCTTCTATTGGACCGACTCATAACCAAATCTCGACAAAGTAGAATCGATCATTCTATAAAGTTGGATAGGATAGCATTTCTATACGCTAGGATCCGTAGTGAACAACTTTCTTATCCTACGATATTTCGAGTTGGATGAACAGATCGTACTTTTCGTACTTTCTTTGTCGAAATACGTTCCGTAAGATCTTGCCTATTTAGCCTAATTTAGATAACTTTCCTTTTTCTATACTGTGAAGACGAAGCATTTCTCTTTCTATACGAAATTTCGGAATTAGATAAAATACATATAAAAAGACGACGCAAAGGACAGATGTGCCTGCCGGTAGAAAGATAGAGATGGGAAGCATACACTGACGATCCCAGAGACACGATGCAGTTTCCTTTCCTAAGTATCCAGACAGACTGACCGACACTTTAGCCTCTCATTCTAGGACTTCCCTGTGCAATGCTTTCCATTAAGGAAGAGAAGAGCTCGACCCATTCATTCAGTAGTAAAGGGGCTAGTACGCTCAAATGCAAAGAGATAGACTTAGACCCGCAGATACCAGAAAAAGGGGGAGGCAAGTCAATGTTTAATAACATAAACAGGTGCCATTCACTTTTTAATTCAATATTGCTTTCTCACTCGAGAGCCCTTCCAGCTGTTCCTGATGTCGAATGAGTTCATCATTACATTCATGCTTCACCTAAATTGCTGCGAGAGGGAATGCGCCGCTTCAACTCGACCGACTCGATATAGGGCCTCGACCTGCGAAGGTGTGCTGCAAAAATTCGATAGCTCGATCAGCTCGACAAGCGTTATTACATATCTAATAATAATAAAAATAAGCTTGCTCGAAGAGAGATCGGCTACGCTCCTATAGCTAAAAAAGAGGCTGAACCCATTGTAGCAGAATAAGCTGCCATTGATTTTGCACCTTTAATACGATATTTGAATACAGACCGCAAGTCAACAAGCAAGGGAGCAGCTCATCCCGTTCGTTCCTTTCTTTCTTTGCCGGGTCAAGTAGATTGGTTGGGTTCTTTGCTTCTTTCAGTGGGAGGACTTTCATCAGCAGCAGCAGGTGGGCTCAGTTCATCTCCAGTTACGGCCGGTCCGGTTGAAGGCAAGGAAGCGGATCACAGTGGCTAGACGCATTCATAATTGATTAACCTTGTCATAATGGTTTCCCTCATTCACTGATTAACGATCAGAGCTCGAAGCCTGAAAGCTCAGGTCTGAGGCAAGGAGTGAAAGAAACCGCTGTCAAAATACAAGAGGTGACTATGACTGGACTCTTTCTCAAAGTCTGACCCTGCCACCTATCTTTGATAGGGTAAATTAGAAAACTAATGTAAATGTAGATGCAGATACGAACTAGAAAGCACCATTGCATAGGGCTCTGCCAAAACATGAACCAATCCAGCTATAACGTCAACTACAGCAGTGGAGGCATGGTAAGCCAATTCTCCCGGCATTGGGTCAAGATACGAAACTTTAAAGACTTGGCTCCTCTTTTCTCTGTCCTGACACGGAAGAAAGGGCAGTTGAGGCGAGAGGAGAGCCCTAACCTTGAGTAGACCAACCGTCGGAATGAGATAGATCATATCTTGGTTCGGTAATATGACTTTATTTCACTTAAATATAGGTGTGCTAGTTCGGCTGTATGAAACGTCACAGTGACTCGCCTTGCTGCACACATCTACGACGGAGAACCGCTTCTCTCCCTTTTGTTGGTCGAGTATCCTCTGCTCCTCTCCTGGCTTCCCACGGAGCGGTAGGACCATCAGGTCTGATTCGCTTTCCAGACTAGGGACCCTGTGCCCTTTCTTCGAGCTGTCACTCATAGATTCTGACTTGGATCTTTAGGCGCAGGAGATTCAAGATTGTTCAACCTAGTTGCTCAACCTAGAGAGATTCTAATAGTATTGAATGGGGGGAGAACCCAGCTAATAGTCCTGGATGCCTTGCCTATCCTACATAAGACTAATCCACATTAGCAGTGGGGTGGAAATGTTGAATTGTTAAGTGGTTTTATGAAACGATGCAAGAATTCGCCCCTATCACGTAAGGCTTGCCCTTATAGCTTATGGGGGCGCACACTTGCTGGAAGCAGACCCATTGGGGAACCAAGCAATTCTTGCCCTCCTAGCTTCCGCGATGAAGTGGGAACCCATTTGTGGCACCCGGGGGATAGAGTTTTTAGCGGATTTGAATATTAATTCAAGGGTATGGTTTACATATTCATACATAGAAGATGCTCCTGCTTCGATCGAAAAGATTCGTTCATTAAGTAAGTCGCAACACATTCATTTATTGATTGGGAGATTGAAACATTTGAACAGTCGGGCTGGCTTAATAACCAGAAATTGCATTCTATGTCGGTTTTCGATTGGCTTTCAGCTGCTCTTCTTCCTTGCCTAACCCTGATATGAACCCGAATCCTGTTTTTTGCTTTCAATTCTTTCTTTCAAACCATTAAAGATTCAAAGAGTATAGTTCAGTAGGGACACAGAGGAATCGTCTTTCATCTCTTCTTGCTTTGCCACCTTCTCTTTCCAGGACTATAAGTCTAGCATGTAAAGTATAGTAAGCTATTAACATTCCTTTATAGGTTGACTTCTTTACTTGGGGTTAGCAAGAATGCTTTTGCATTTTTTTCATCAAGTCAGAATGATTGAAGAAGACAGGACTGTACCGACTCTAGTTTTTTCTTTTCAACCTATCTCTAAGAAGAAAAACGAATAGTCTAGGGGATGGTCTTTACTTCCCTGTCCTTTCATTTACCTATAACAACTAACTAACTCTAACTATAAGAGGAAGTCTCTAGTAGAAGAGGAGGCCTAAGAAAGAGGGTGAAAGAACATATATTCTTGTTGCACGTCCGGGCACAAACTACCCTCCCCTTAAGGGAAGGGCCAATTTCTCTTACTTCCCGAAGGGAGGTTGAATAAGCTGTTACAGAAAAAAAGCAGCTCTTCTTTCATAAGCAAATGTACCTGGTGCGTCAGTATGTAGAGAAAGTCCGCTTTTAGGTCTTTTCATGACTCTGCTGCTATTCGTCAAGGCAATACGAGTGACATAAACTCTTTCTTATAGCTTTCGATAAGAAATGTTCGGACTACCGATTGATCGCGGGATTCTAGAAGAATCTAGGTTCAAGTTCCATGAGCTCTTCGCCCCTGGTATACCTTGTCTTTTCCTGTTAGGTAGAAAGGACACGGCCGCCGTTGGGTGGTATTCCGAAGCAAGCTGAAGGTCTAAAAGACTATTCCGTCAGGCTTGCCTCAGTCAATCAGAAAGGAGATTCTCTCTGGGAAGGCAGCATCTTTTGCCGGCGATTTTGCATCATCCTTCAAGAACTTCAAAAAGAACCGACGGTCAGTGGGGTAGGTCAAGCCGTGGAAAGGGCACAGACAGAGAACTACTCCACTGGGTAGTGTTCCGAGGATATCGGATTCAGAAGGTCCAGGAATCAAAACCTTTTTCAGTCCAAAAGACAAAGAGATATCATCAAGTGATACAGGCCTGGGAGCAACTTCAGGAAATACAATTCTCTAACAAAAGCCATTTCCGCTTACTTACGTCGGACCGTACCTAATCGATCTGGTTCACTATGGTTAACCGCCTGTCATCGGAATATGAATAAAGTGATACAACGAATCAACCCGAACCAGGATCTATACTTTAAACTAGACCCACCCCACTGAAAATGATTTGCCGTGCGGTCGCGGGGTGCTCATTAGAGGCAGGGCAAACCTTGACTTAACCTTCGAAGCCTTTGAGTTTTTTGGCCTTTCAGGTGGCACCAGTTTAGCCTCCGTCCCTTCATACGAAAAAAAGCTTCAATTACCGTGCCATCCAAGAGTGTACCAGAATCAAAGATTTCGTGTGCCTTTTGTTTTGGAAAAAACATCCGTCACTGTGGTTACTTCCTCTTTGGTATATACCCACTATCGTAGAAAAAGATAAAGTCTTTCGCGAGGACGAGGTCGCCTTGGACTATCTGTTAGTTCAATTCTCCTGGACTAAACGATCGCACACAATGACCAGGCTATAACAAAAAAAAGGTGTAA